>APFE030975058.1:64247-92667 GCA_000404065.3 Pinus taeda | reverse complement strand
ACATTTGGTATCAGAGCTTTGGATTCTAGGGTTTCGCTGCTCCAAACAGGTCATCGTGGCATTTTCGCTATAACTTTTTTCTGCAACGTTTTAGACGTTGAAAAACAAACCCATTTGAGAATACATCGTGCTAAATCTCGGGTCCGAATTTCAAAGCATTTTCCGCTATAATTGCGGAGATATGATCTGAGGAAGTTGGTCTTTTTGCAGACTCCTGAATTACATTCCAAACAGGTGACCTAGGGAAAATCGTCATAACTTTCTCTCTGGGGATCAGATTGAAATTGCGTAAGAAGGTAAAGAAAGAGGACGGACTGCAGTTTCTTATATGTGTTTTTCAGATCTAAAGGTAGAAACAGTGACTCGTGACACGTCGTACAAGTTCTCTCTACTGAACTAGTCTATAATCAAGTCATTGTGGGAGAGTTCGCATAACTCTTCCTTGGAGAATCCAATTTGGGTCAGACTTGTGCCATTGGAAAGAGGACGCAGAGGGCTACTACAGGTCACAATTTCAGAACTTAAAGATCTAAAAATACAGATTTACAGCCATTTCAAGATCGTGCTCCTAAAATCAAGAAAAAGCAAGATGAGGAAGTTTGATGGCAAGGATCCGGTAAATTGGATACATCAGATGGAGCAATATTTTGATCTACATGGTGTACCAATGTTACAAAAGGTATGTATTTCATCTTCATATTTAGAGCTGGACCAATTTTTATGGTATAAAGGGCTTTGTTCTCGTAAAATACTTGTTACGTGGTCAATTTTCACGGAGGAAATGATAGCACATTATGAGGATACAAAGAGCAACACCTTCTTTAGAGCAACACTAAAACAATTAGAAAGAGAAAAAGGGCTTTGTGACATAGTGGAGAGAAAAATTATGGAAACCAGGAAGCATACCCCTCACAACTATAAAGATGGAAGTGTTGTTTCTCCTAGCCTTCCACAACCTACAAGGGTTACACCACAACAGTTGGAAGAAAAAAGAGAAAAAGGTCTTTGTTACAATTGTGATAGCAAATGCACTAAAGGTCATAAGTGTGCTGAGAAGAAATTATTTTACATAGAATATGAAGAGTAGGAAGAAAAGGATCAAGAAACATCAAAAGAAGAGGATATAAGCCAGGACCCCACCCGAAAGAAAGAAGAAATGAAACAGACCATATCTCGTAAAGCATTGGCAAGAATTACCAATCCTCAAACTCTCAAGATAGAAGGACATATCAAGAAGAAAAAGGTGCAAGAAGTGAAAGATCACATCGAGAAAGAAGAAATGAATCCAAACATATCTTTTAATTCATTGGTCGAAATTACCACTCCTCAAACTATCAAGATAGAATGACATATCAAGAAGAAAAATGTCCAAGCAGTGAAAGATCACATCGAGCATCAACAACAAGTTCTCCAACTTTTAAAGGATAACACCACTTCGGTGCAAAATCAAACAAAACAACAGGTAGATGAACATCGTAGTGGAAAATGTTTTGATGTAGGTGATTGGGTATTTTTACTGCTACATCTCAAGCAAACTATTTATGAGAACGAAATGTTGGCAATACTACATGCACTTAAAAAATGGCGACCTTACCAAATGGGAAGACTCTTCAAGGATGAGGATGTGGAAGCATTGTTTTGTGCTATTTCTATTATCCAACCAGATTGGATCAACGAAGCAAGGGATGAATGGAAGAAGGACAAATAAGTATGACCACTTATTCAAAATTTGGAAAAGATCCCAATTCAAACAATATTGCCAGAAATTGAAGAGGAAGGAAAAATCATATTGGAACCTAGAGCAGTCACAGAAAAAAGAACCTGAAAGCTACGAAATCGATCAATTTCAGAGTATCTCATCAAGTGGAAGAAGGTACCCACTGAAGATTCCACATGGGAGGACAAGAATTTTATACAGAAGGGTCAAGAACTACTCAAGCATTGAGGACAACGCTTTTTGAAGGAGAGGGGCATGTTAGGCCCCTATACTACTAGTGTAACCCCTTATTGTTATTAGTACAACCCACTTATTATATTGATGTACCCATGTAGTGCCCATATTGTTACTATTGTGCCCCATAGAAGCCCACTATTGTATTATTGTGCCCTTAAATTATTATTGTTATGTCGGCTCTGATGATATTATGACCCCTTAGACTCCTCTATATAGAAAGGAGGTCTTTTCATTTGTATCATCCAAGAATTGTTCATTTATGTAATGTAAAGGAGGTTGCCCCTTCAAAGAGGCTAAATTCTAAGGCATTGATATATCTTTTCTATCTTTTCTTGAGTTGGTTTCATAACAATTAGACTACACAAATCGTTCAAATTTAAGAATTTGCTCAAGTGGTTTTGTGATTAAAGCATAATTTCTTATAAATATGTGATAATAACCAGTGTGTCCCAAAGTGGAATGCAATTGTCAGACAAAAGTGGGTGGCAGAATATTTAGTATTACCGCAACATTGGTAGGGTCCACACATACTCCTTTGCAAACGATATGCCCTAATAGTGTTCCAAAAGGCACAATACAAAAATACATTTCTTCAGGTTCAAAGATATTTGTATTTTTTTTCATCTATCAAACATAACTCACAGGAAACTAGGATGATTCTATAACAAGCTATAAATTGTACAACCATTGATATAAACTTAAAGAAACTTATGTATATATTCACGAAAGGCAGCAATGATAATATGCCAAAAAATAGCAGGTGCACTCTTCAACCCAATGGGCATAACATTATAAGCATAGGACCCCAATTAGGTAGTGAACATGGTCTTCTTCCTATCTTCTTTTGCAATGCGGACTTGGTGATACCTCGAGAAACCATTAGTAAAAGAGTAGGTCTCATTCCCCCAACATTATCGAAAACTTCATTGCTAAAGGGAGTTAGAAATGTTTCATGCATATAGGCATTATTGAGGTTGTGGTAATCAACACACACTTGAATGTCCTCTGAATCCTTCTTATCTTGGATGAAAATGGGACTTATCCACTCAACAAAATCAACCAGGAATATAAGACCAACAATTAGAATTTTGTCAATTTGCTTCTTCACTTTCTTGTTGACTCACAGATTCAATCTATAGGGCCAATGTTTAATTGGCTTCACATTTGGCTTCAGTGCTATTTTACTTTCTCCCATGTCTCCTTTAATTCTCTTTAACTCTGAGATGGAACATGGAAATAAATCCTCATATTCTTTGAGGATATCAAAATTTTCCTAAGTAGTTTGATCATCCCAATAGTCCCTAATAAAAGAAAGCTTCAGTTTCCCTTCTGTCGTAATATTCATCTTCTTCAACTTAAGAGGTTGCAAATGTGGAGCATCATGCATAATATCCTCTTTTATTTTCCATTCCCCTCAATAATCTTTAAAGGACAAATGTCTTATCTCCTCTACGTCATGATCCGAATCATTATTAAATTTAACACAAATAACATCTTCATGGAACCTCGAATCATATTGGTGTGCAAAATATACATACCTGCTACATTATGCCAAAGTGTCCCCACCTGAAAATAATTCTCCTCTGATAGCTTGAAGGGCTTGTGCTATCCTTTCGTTAGCATCAGAAAAATAAAACTCTTTGCAAAACTGAGCAGACAACACATCCCAATCTGTTGTTTGGCATTTCAAGTCCTCCTGCAAATACCAATCTTGTGGAATATTTCCTAAGGAATGAATAAATAGGTGCAACCACATTTCAACTGCTAGCCATCATCCTCCCATATAGAACACCACTTCTGAACATGCTCTTGCAGACAGGTACGACCATCATAAGTGGGGATTTTACTTAAAATCTCATTCATAGGAAGAAACTGATAAAGTATGACAACCTTGATTGTGCTCCAATATTGAAGCTGATCCTAATGGGCTGCCCACCATCTTGCGGGGGTTGCTTGCAAAGAAAAACTCATGAGAGGAACCTTTTGACTTTATTCTATGCAAGAATCAACTTATTTAATAAAATTTACACCAGAATTAGTACAATTAAAGATGGGAAACACGTGTACCTCAGTACCAATCCAACAGACACATCGAACAATGGAATAATGCCAATAATGAATTTCATGAAATCCTTGTTTCCAATATTCCATCGCAGCATTAGAGCCAACTTCGGTACATTGAATACTCTGCCAACTGGTAGATCTAGCTATCATGGGGTTAATATAATCTTCTCGCCTCCTAGCAATCAGTTGATATAATTGGTCCCATAAATTAGGCGACTCAACATTGTCTAATTATTCAGTAAATCTTGGGCCCTAAAAGTGATCAAGAGGTTGCATGAATCGCATGCCATCCACTTCAAAAGTCACAGTTTCCCACTTCAAATCAATCATTGCATAGTTTTCAAAAGCCTAGTTGATGCCCAATAAAGGTGGATATGGATCTTTATCCCCAATAATGTCAATAACTTCAAATATTCATATGTTTTGACACCGAAAATATCAGCTTCAACGTCCTCTAGTTTTCTAATAGGAAGAATAAATTATTAATTTTTAATTCACAACTAAATAGGGGAAAAGATCAACTTGGGTTTTTTGAGAGCTTCCTAGGTTTTTCTTGGCAGAAGATTGACATTTGAGCCCAAGTACAATATGGAGACCTTAATTTGAAAACCTAAGCTATGAGCATCTACTTGAAACTCCCTTCTAGTTCAGTTATTGTTCTACCGTACTTGTCTGGAATGTCGCTAAGGTTAATTCATGGAAATTGGTTCTTCAGAAAGCACATCATCCTTAACAATAACTTTTAACCTTTTCCCCAGTTGACCAACAAGTTGTTCATCATTCATAATTTGTATAAATAAATTAAACCAATCCATTATTAATTGGAAAGGTTCCACAAAATGTTTCTCATAACAACCCTTTACTTGCTCCTATTGTTCAATGTGAGATCCTTGCAAAGAAATCAATTGATGGAAAAGTTCAATTGCATCCCCATAGTATTCCTTGTGCTGATTTGGATCATAAGACTTCTTTGGAGATGCATGTCTTACGATGGTTGTTTGATCAAGAGTTCCAATGTCATCTATGAGATTCTTTCCTCCTCTTGTAACAACATTGATATTAGGTTGTGTTGTAGGACTAGCAATCTGAGGTTCCACACAAACCAAATTAGATACTTTAGCCTGGTTGCGCTCCTCCCACCGAGCATTAAGTTCAGGACAATATTCAATTGCATGGGTATTCAATCAACAATGTTATGAACACCAAAGTCTTTTTGGAATAGGGCATTCTCTCATGACATGGCCTTCCTGATCACAATTATAACACCTAACCAGGCCTCTCCCACCTGTCCTTCCTCCCCTGGGAGCTCCCTCTCTTCGTCCTCGAGGAGTCTCCTTGATAAGGAAGGCTAAATGGTCAATGCAGTTAGCTAAAGAATCTAAGGATCAATATTGACCCATATGATGGTTGGCCGCTTCACAAAATTCACAAAACAAATTAGTGGGAACATTGGAGTACTTCTATAGAATTGGACATAGGCGATGTGAATGACCAAAACTTTGAAAAAGCTCACAATAATCATTACTAGACATACCTTGAGGATTCGGAAATGACTAAAATTGCATATGGCTTGGAAAATGAAGAGCAGATGAAATTTGTGCAACTCTGGGGGATTGTGGTGGAGGAGATTGATGAGGCTCATCAATAGGTATAATATATGGGTCACAATGCCATCCTCCAGCATGTTAAATTATAATTTTCTCACATTTGTCTACAATTTTTGTTATATTATGCTTAGTGTGAGGAGTAAAAATGTGTTACTATGTCATGTAGCCTAATGGTATTAAATGTAGGAATTGGAGCAATTTTGAGTTGATTTGAGTGAAGGAACTCGAATAGTCAAGCAAGAGAGATTCTAGGAGGTGGTCTACCTCCTTAACTCCTCTAATCATTCGAAGATATCCCACTCTATCTCATCATCTTGATGTCATTGGCAGCGAAGTAGGGCGAGTTCATTCGAATCCGAGCCAGTGGAAGTCAAGGAAGAGTTAGACCCACCTATTCTTGAGTTAGGGAGCCAGGTATCCCTATTTTCTAGGGCGCTGTTGGTATCTCCATTTTTTATAAATAAGCAAGCTAAGGTACTCATTAGGATTCAAAGTTTTATTGTAGCTAAGAGGTTACTAAGATGAAGCACATTTTACTATCATTTTATGATGTATTTGACACTTTTTGAATGATTATGAGAAGTTTTGTTTTGATCCAACACCAACTTGAATTAGAGGGCTGAAGATCTTGGGTTAGGTCCCAACCCTAGCAGCATAAGTTCTTCTCTTGTATTTATATTCTTAGTCTAGAATGTTGATAAATTGTTGAGGTTTATTCATGTTCCTTCTAGCTTGGAAGATTGATTAAGTTTTTTTTTATCCATGTTTCCATTAGCTTAAAGGATAAATTAGTGTTGTAGTCTAGTGGAGTAAAATATAAAAATATGGTGACAGTGATACTTACCTATTACAGTTCTATTTGGGAAAATCATTCCTGACGATCAGATCAGTGTAAATAGGATCTATCAAACCCTAGTTTAGTTGCTACATGCCACTTCATAGAGTTCTTTCATCCATAAAAGTTTCCTAGTTTGAAACCCTGCTAAAGTACCTCCTTGGGACACCAACGCAGCCTTGGTAAGGGGAAACTGCTCTACAAATAAGGTAGGCCCATTCATACCTGTGTTGCGTAGCACTCAGGTCCACTTAAGCCTGTGCTGGATGAAGATGAGTGGAATTGGCATAGGATTATGGGAATATTCCTTGATTCTAGAGCATTCTAGAAGGAACCCATCTCCTATCCTATCAAGATGAACTCGACTTAGGATAGTCTTGGATCATCTAATCCTCTATCCTCTCATCCCTTTGAACATGGAAACTAATAATCCAATTATGGAAAACCATTCAGTGCCATATTAATGACAAAACAACTTTCATTCATCTATAAATTGGCCTCCCATCATAGAGCCACGAGAGCTGGGATACTATAGAGAGATACTGTTGGTTTAGAGACTTGAAGTCATTGTCAAGTAATGTTATGCTGCTGGATTGATGTTGTTATTGGTGTGATAAGGGTTTGGACTAAGCTGGATGAGTGACACGAGGTCGAACCACATTGGGTGTAACTTCTCCTTCTATCAATCAATAAAGTTGTTTGTTCATTTTCCAATACTTTTTTCTATATCTATGATGAATGTATGTTCAAATGTTGTTGATTCCATTTGTTTACAATAAATAGATCATATGCTTTGATTGTTGCCATCTTCTGTTTATGTTAGCAGGTACCAATTGAGCGAATTCAATTTGAGCGAGAGCGACGGGAGCAACTCAAAGGAGATCAAAGGAAGTGAAGGATCACAAGTAGGTTCCTTTGTCTTATCTGTTTATTGTTGGAAAAGGTTAAAGATCTTTACTTCAATTGTTCTAAGTGTAACTACCCACTTAAGGAAGATATACTTATCCGTAGGTATAAATTCTGTATAACAAATTGGCGACCATACTAGGGAACGACCATCATTCCTGGTAGTTACCCTTATCATATTACATCTTAGTAGATTTTACTTGACTTCATTTATCTATTTTCAGTCATTTTGAAGCTTTTTGATCAAAATTTGCACTAGAATGCCTACTCTAGGAATGTTCTGTTACTAGAGCACCCTTGGTCATGGGACATTGCTCTGCAAAGCACCCTTGGCTTAGAGATAGTGCTCTGCAACACACTACCTCCCACTCAGAGCTGCACTAGTCCCTTTCAAGCCAAAAAGCCCATCTTTTGCTTGCTTTTTGCCAAAGTTGCTTATGATGTTGTTTGCTGAAGATCAATGTTTTTCTTTTCTCCGAAATTAGTTTGCATTTCCTCTCCTGGCCCTACTTTGACCTTGATTGTTTAGAGTTTCTTAAGAGATTTATTTATCATTATCAATTCATTGTCAAATTTATCTTACATTGATTAGTCTTTTCTTTTCTGAAAAATAATTGTCATAAAGTCTTCATTTCTTTGAAAAAGAAATTGTCGTAAAGTCTTCGTTTCTTGTGAAAAGCATATATTGATTGTTTATGCATTTAATTTCTTTGTGTTCATATAAACATTAAAGGAATGAAAAGAAAAACATGCATAATGCATTTATAAGTTTGTGTGTTCTTGTAGGAATGGTATAGGGAAAGTTGCATTAGATGTGCTCTATGCTCTTTGTTTAATGATTTTGATTGCTCTATCCCTTTTAGTTATGGTTTTCATTGTTTAAATCAAATGAAAAGAATGTTTCTCATCATAGTTACAGTCTAGGAGTTTCAGAAACATCATGCGGTGAACTTGAAAGGCAAACTTTTAAACAAGATCAACTAAAATTTATATCAATTAACCTAATGGAGCATTGTAACTTAATGCATAACATTTAGAGGTCTAGGCTAGAGACGTGTTCCAGTGTCGTTAAACATAGAATATGTTGCTAATGTTCTGCGATAAATTTCGAGTGTGATACCTCATTCCGCATACGTAAGTATATTGTATCTCGTCCACATACTTTCAGGTATATCAGGCGGTGTTATCGTACGAAAAGTATAAGGGAATGCTCTCACTGTGCAGTTTCGTATTAGACAACGCTAACACGGATTGGACCTCCATGTACTTTCGGGTATATTTGGGAGGAATACATTAGGTTGCTATCCATCCATAGGTAACCGAGTCGACTGCCTTGTATACTGTGATACATCGAAAAAAACATTCAGGGAGATTACCTACACGTATGTTAAGTCCTTGGTTCTTCCGAGGTAGTATATTGCATTTCACAGTTACTTGGTAATTATTTTGCCTATATTACCCTCTTTTTGTTTATTTATTTTTATAATAAAATCAGTCAGCAATCATTGAAGAAAATTAACCTTTACCCCGTTGTTCGCGTAGGACATCTAGTAAACTGCCTTTACCGTGTGAAGCTAACCTAGTCGGAAAAAGCGGTCTTGTTTAACTGGGTCCAGTACATCATAAGCTTCTAGTTCTTCATCTGATTTACCAAAGTCACCTATATTGGTAATTACTGTGATTCCAGTTACTCCTACTATTACATATTTATCTACTACTAAAGTGGAACCTTTACAATTACCCGAGGATACTGAAAGTGAACTTAGTGAAACAGTAACTAAAGTTGTCCAAACAGAAGTTGATCCTCAACCCAAAGTTGTTCAACAAGAAATTACTTCTGAACTTGAATTTGTTCAACCGGAAGTTGATCTTGAACCTATCATAGTTCAATAAGAAGTTACTTATGAACTAGAAGTTGTTCAAGAAGTTCATCCTGACCCCGTTGTTCTTTTACCAGAACACTTGGATCCTGAAGTTGAACATCCAGAAGTTGTTCCCGTTCTGGAATACGATTGACTAGTTTATCCTCAGACACTTGTAACTGTTGAGACTTCTCCTTTATCACATATTCAAATACCAGAAATTTATTACGGACTTGACGGTGAAATCCTTCCACCCAGTTTGATTGCTATTGAAGAGGAATTTGAAGAAGAAACTTCACCTAGAACTCCGACTAGTTTTGGACCAGGGCTTTATCTTTATCCTTCTTTTCCTTAGTTTACTTATACTGCTCCTATTGATCTTGTTTACTTTAAAAATCCCATAGATTCATTAGGACATTTATTGGGTCATTTGGCTATGGCTGAAACAACATCCCAAACTGTATCACCTGTTACAGCTACGACAACATCTACTATCGCTACTTCTTTGATGTTTACCACAAAACTTGAGTCACATTTGGTCCATCTATCCCACTGGGTTACCAATCATTATCTGGAATTCACTTCGGTGTTTCTTCTAGTCCATGGTCTTCACCCATGCCATCCACAGGAATTTTACCTGGTTCTTCACTTATGGATACTGAACAGTTTGATCCAACAAGTCAATATTAAGCTGGTCCATCTGGTTACCATCCAATGTATTTTCTTAACACTAGATTACCTCCATATGGAGAACAATACACCCAATCTGCTTATTCTCCATATGGGGGCCACCATATGGCAGCATACCATCGCCTTTAGGTCCAACTTATCCTAGAACGACTGTTTGCCAATGGCAACCTACAATGCTTGTTCAACCAAGGCTTGTGAATCCATCACAACCAAAAACACTTGTTTCATCCATACTACTATGCCTATTGTTATGACTTTACCACAGTCACAAACTCAGTTGATTGTATCTCAACCTTTGCAAGCTAATCCTTCAACCTCTTACCTTGAAGTTTTAGGTCTACAGACTCAGTCTTCTCAGGCCATTTTACAGTAACCGTTTGTGTCTGGAATCCAACAACCTCAGGCTAGTTTACCATTAATTGGGATGACTTAGACTTATATTGGTCCAGTCTATTCACAACTTGGACAAACTTATATTGGTGGGCAACAACCGTTGTATCAACAGTCGTGGTAGCCACAATACCAATAACAACAATTCCAACAGTACCAAACTTATCCTAGACTTGGTCAACAAGCCTATGATGGGTTTAGTCAACAACAAGTTTACCCAAGTTCTAGTCAAGCCTATGCTGGGTTTGGTCAACAACAAATTTATGCTCGTTCACAACAACAACCTTATACTGGATATGCTCAACAAACCTACCCCTATCAAGGTTACCAGTAGCAGATTCCTTATGTTGGTATGCAAAGGCCTATTGCCCAGGCAATTCCATCTTACCTTGGTTATGCTCAAACCGACCTAAACCAACAATTTCCTTTTGTCGCAACACTTGAATTACCGGATTTAAATCGGCTTACCAATGATCCCATTCTTTATGCAGCTTGGTGGTCGATGATTCCACAAAAATTGCCTTATGATATTCCTAAGATCAATGGAAACCTTGGAGAAGATCCATCTAATCATGTTATGACTTTTCATTTATGGTGTTCATCCAACTCCCTAAATGATGATTCAGTAAGACTACGTCTTTTCTAGCGAACACTCACTAGTCTGGCTGCAAAGTGGTATGTTGAATTACCATGAGATTCATTTGAAAACTTCACAACCTTAGCCACTAAATTTTTAACCCATTTCCAGTTACCCATCAGATATGAAACTGGAACAGAACTGTTGAACAAATTTAAACAAACCACTGCTACTCACGTTTCTGATCATATTCATGAGTGGCGTTGTCGTCGTTGAATGGTCAAAACTTTTGTTCCTGATTAGCTTTTAGCTGAGTGGTTTATTAAATATTTGTTGCCATCTATCACCAAGGATGTGGTTAAAGGAGGAGTTGTTACTAAAGAGCAAGTAATTTCTCGTGCCCAATATTTAGACTTGATTTACACCCAGTCTGGCATGCTCTATGATAAGATTCCAAATGCACCTAGACCAACTTTTACTGTTCCACCACCTCCATCCAGTAATGACTCTCATGCAGTGACGGTGTGGTAGGTTCTTCAAGCACTCAAACAACAAGTAGACCATCTAGTCAAACACTTTCTATTTCAAATAAAACCTCTAATACACTTGATAATACACTTTCTTCCAAAATAAATGTCGTGTGGTCTGATAAGGGTAAAAATGAAAAGCAACCTGGAAGTAGGAAAAAGGGGAAAACCAAAAAGAAACAAAATTCTCCCCCTTAAGAGAAATCATATGATTCCTCTTCTCCCGCTAGGAAACTTTGTTACCCATGCTTAATTTGTAATGAGGAGTACTTTACACGAGATTTTCCTCACCACTATGAAGTCTCAAAACTTCTTAAGATTTCTAGTACGTCTGCTGTGTTGACAGACCCTTTTCCAAACCTAGAGACTCATTTGGTTGCTACAGATCATGCTTCCACTTCACAAGTGCTCATGCTATCCGCCACTAAGCCTAAGACTGATGTTTTGGTGACTACACGAATTAAATATTACGGTAATCCACTGTCGTCATCAAATAACCAGGCTACAAATGAACCTAATACTCCCATTGCACCAGAGTTAACAATAAAACCGCCAAAGGGAGTTGTTCATAAATCTGCATTCAACCCTCGAGCTTGAGCATCACAAAATTATAACATAGTAGAAGATTTGGCTCAGTCACCTTCTTCTATGTCGATGCTTGAGGTGTTTCAAAATTGTCCCTCCCAAAATTATGCTTTATTGTCAACAATTGGTGGAATTGATCCAATGGATTCCAATCTCGTAATTTTTAACCATGCGGGTTATATGCCACAATTATTAGCACAATAAGCATTCTTGATCCAAGTAAATGCTTTGAATCACCTCATTCACCAAACCATTGTTGACGAAGGTGCATCTACTTGTATCATGTCAATGAATTGCTGTAAAACACTTGGCTCACTGCCTTTGTCACGATCACCTACGACGTTAAAAGCTTTTGATGGTCGCACTTATACACCTTGTGGAATTTTAAGTAACTTACAGATAGAACTAGGGGGGGAAACTAGAACTATTGAAGTTAAAGTCATTGATGGACCAATTGACTACAATATTTTATAAGGAAGATTGTGGGTTTACGCTATGGCTGCTGTGGTTTTGAAATACTTTCATATGATCGCTTTCCCTCATAAAGGATGAATCACAATAATTGATCAACTCACCTTCTTCGCCTCTAGTTCACAGGCAACTAGAAGCTTTTCGTTAGTTCATGGACCTCCACTATCTCTTCAGAACATTGGAGTAGGTCTCTTCAAAGATTCTTCCCTAATGGGCACCTTTTCACTACTGTCACCATAAAAAACGGCGGAGGTTGCAAAAGTTGAGATCTGTAACATGATATCTTCCACTTCATCTGACTCATGGAAGATTTCCAATAATTATGAAGTTGATATGCGTAATGAAACCATGCCACTGAGCCCAGTTGAGCTTGCATAGCAATTAATCTTTTTGTCTTGCACAACAAATCCAAATCCATCATCATAGATTGTATGGGTTGATCGTTCGTTAGAGTATGGTACTTTTTCTTATCCCTTTTCACGTACATTTTCTAATAATGAAGGAATCATCCAATAGATGATGACAGAAGAAGAACCATGGGCAGATTATCATCATCGATCCCATCTTCCAGATCACATAGAAGATATTCCAAATGAACTAAATCGCCCTTCAATCATTGATTTGCTTTCGGATTCTGTATTTATAAACACAGTTGATTCCGAACAAAACTTATCGAATATCAAAGAAACCATTTCTATCGATATTTCGACCAAACTTGGAATTGTAGAAAACATCCATGTTGGCAAATCTTTTTCTCCATCAGAAATTGAAATTTGCCATGTTCTTTTTCATGAATTCTGCGATATATTTGCTTGGTCATATGAGGAAATTCCAGGTATTGATTCTAGTATAGTTGAACACGAGATTAAAATGTGTCCTAATGTAAAGCTGTTACAACAACGTCTCCATCTTGTTCATTCGAAGGAGGCTACTACCATAAAAGAAGAAGTTGAAAAGCTTTTGTATGCTGGTTTTATATACCTCGTTCCTCTTACCGATTGGGTTTCCAATCTTGTTCCTGTCATGAAGAAATAAGGAACAATATGTGTGTGTGTTGATTATAGGGATGTTAATCATGCTTGTCCAAAAGACAACTATCCCACTCCCTTTATCGACCAAATAATTGATGAATGTGACGGATGTGAAATATTCTCATTTATGGATGGCTTTTTCGGCTATAATTAGATCAATGTCCACCGAGAAGACAAATCTAAAACTACCTTTATTTTTCCCTGGGGCATATTCGCATATAGGAAAATGCCTTTTGGTTTGAAGAACACTAGGGCAAATTTTCAGAGGGCAATGAATTCTGCCTTCCATGACATCAAAAACATCGTTCAACCCTATCTATATGACTTACTTTCTCATTCACAAAAGCGGGCTAATAACCTGCAACATTTGAGAGCCATCTTTTTATGGTGCCGACACTATAAAATTTGACTCAATCCACATAAATGTGTGTTTTGTGTTGGTTTTGGTCATTTGATTGGATTCGTAGTGTCCAAAGAAGGAATTCGACTTGACCCCTTGAAGGTTAAGGCAATTCTTAATCTGCCTCCACCTTCCAATTTACTTCAGTTACAGAGACTCCAAGGGAAAGCTAACTTTCTAAGGAGATTCATTCCCTGCTATGCTAAAAGCTAAAGGATTCACTCGTCTTTTGAAAAATGGAATTCCCTTCCATTGGGACCAGGTTTCACAAGCTTCCTTTGATGCTCTCAAACATACCTTGATCCGAGCATCATTAATGTATTCCCCTCATTATCAGAACAACTATTTCCTGTATCTCGCCACTACAGATACAAATATTGCTATGGTTTTAGTCCAAGAAGAAGATGGGATTGAACATCTGATCTATTATTTGAGTCGTAATCTCAATGATATGGAAGTTAAGTATTCTTACGTAAAGAAGCTAGTTCTGGCTTCCGTTCAAGCTGTATAGAGATTTCACCATTATATCCTACTCCGAAAGACCACTATCGTTTTGGATTGCAACCCTATGACATACATCTTGTCACGTCAATTGCTGGGGGGAAAATATTCAAAATGCATCGTCATTTGCAGGAATTTGATTTGGAATTCATCAAATCCAAGTCAAAGAAATCTCTAGTTTTTGTCGAGCTTCTTTGCAACCTTCCCTCTACTGCCATCGATTGAACAATGGAACCATCAAATCTGGATGAGTCTCTGTTTCTGATCTCGTCATATGACCTGTTATCACTGACAAAATTTCAAAGAAAAAGGTTTGTGCAAACAAACTCATGATGGTGCAGACTTCTTTAATATTCATGTTGCAGGAATTCCATGGAGGAGTATACAGAAAGAAAAGATCCCACAAGACCATTAGTAATTCAAGACACACCCCAGCAGGCTAAAAAAAAGGAAAGGTCAGATCAAAGAAAAGATACAAGAACAATTCACAGGTGAAACAGTCAAAAGAAGAGTAACCAGAAGTCAATTAGCCAAGGAAAAAAGCAAGACAGTGATTGTTAATGAAAGCTCAGCTTCAAAGGGAAGTTTAAAAGACCTTCTCCACACCATCTACATAGAAGAGACCTCTCTGGTCCAAGCAGAGCTATCGGAAGCCAACAAGAACAAAACCAAAGGAGTTAAATCTTCCAAAAAGCTTCAATTTGATGACCAGATCTCAGAGTTTGTTTTCAAGCCAAGAAGGCTTGTGATTAGGCATTTAAAAGGGTTACAAGAGGTAGAGACAGAGGTAAGTGAGATAGATTGAGGACCTGCAAATTCAGTTAAGTAAGCCTGAAGGATATACTCAGCTAAGAAAAACTACATAGCAGGTAAGGTTAAATCCTAAAGTTTGGATGTGGATCACCTTTTGAAGTATACTTTGAAGAATGGTATCAGTTTATTCACTTTTGAACAGCCTCATGGAATATGGAAAATTCATTTCAAAGGAAAGAAAACTCGAAGAAGTCAAATTTTGGCATAAAACTGTGTTTTTGAAATTACACAGCAGTTTCGTAGCGCGCTACGAAACAACTGTAGGTGCATATTATGAATTAGTGGACCAATTTTGAGAGAAAAAGAGAAATATTCTCAAACATGAATCTCTGCAAAGGATAATTTACAAAGTGTCAACATTCAGCAAGGCAAACAAGTATAAGAAGGACATCTTTGAGCTCTAAGCTATATGTTATAAAGGTGATCATTATTTCAAAACTTGTTTTTACCAGTCAACTTCTAGAAGAGGTTCTGAGCAGTTGAAAGCTCATCTCTGAAAAGTGAAAGAGGTTTTCATTCCTAAGATACTTAAGTACAAAAACCTCTTCCAATTTCTTCAAATCCATTATGATCAGGGAGAAATGAAAGACTAAACTTGCGCTACGAAACTGCTGTAGGTGCAGTTTTTCAAAATCAAAATTTCCTGTTTTACACATCTTCTTCAAGGATCGCTTCTGGCCAGATGGAGAAGTATTTTAAAAAAATAAGAGAGGTTTTTGTTCTAGACATCCTGGAATACAAAAAACGCCTTCGGTTTCCTCAAATACATCATGATCTGGGAGAAATGAATGATCAAACGTGCGATACAAAACTGCTGTAAGTGCAGTTTTTCACAAGCCTATTTCTCTGTTTGACATCTGTTGTTCAAAGACATATTGTGAGCGGTGGGAACGGTGTTTCAAAAAAAAAAGAGAGGTTTTTGTTAAGAATGGATTGGTTCACAAAAGCCTCCTTCAGTTTTTATAAATACGCTTTTCGTGAAAAGTTATGAGCTCTGTCCCAAGACCCATTTTTCAGCCAGAACAGAGCAAGGGACAGTTTCCTAGTTTCTAGGAACAACAAAGGGATGAGTCATCAAGGGCCAACTGGAAGGTTATGAGCACCATCAAATTCGACTTCATGGAGTGTTAGGTGTCAAAGAATGCTTTAAATGTTTATATAAGGTTGTTGTAATCATAATAAGGAGTTACACTCCTAGTTGTATTAGGTCTCTAGGACTCCTAGTTAGGTGTCATTTGCATTTAATAGTTAGTTTTAAGTATCAATAGGTGTCATAGTAGGATGAATTCGAATTCCCCTCATGCTTGAGGAGGAATCTAAGTTATGTAAATATCTCTATATATATAAGAATATGTAATGTACAAAGGGTTGGAAATTTTATGGAAAAGCTTGTGTTTGGCTTATGTAAGACTCATTTTCAGTAATACATGTTTGACTTTACTTCTCAGGATTCATGAAGGATTTTTTATGTTCAGGATATGTGATGTTGTCCTTTTCTTAATTCTTACAGTGGTATGGATGTATAATCACTCAGAATTCACTGAATGTGCTCTGACTTCCTGTATACATTTATAAACTGTGTGGTCTCATATGAGTTTATGTTCTGAATGTTTAAATGTTGAATGCCCTGACTTCTATGTAAGGTTGAGTTCATTGTTATATTGAGGTGTTGTTGACTCCATAAGCCCAATGTATAGTTGTTAAATGTGTTTCCACCATTCATATTTTTCAGAGTTGTTCTATAAGAGTTAGCCATCTTATCCTTAATCAAAATCATTAATCCATTTAGAGAGAGCCCTCTCAGGTTGAGGAGGCTAAGCCTCAGCCTAAAGTAGGTTTGAAATAGTTACTTGAGGTCTTCCTGGTCTGCAGCCTTCCAGGGTCTGATTTTGAGATAACATTTTGGTGCGTCTACCGGGAGTCTGAAGTTTATTCATTCCCGAAATCAAGAGACTGAACTTCTAAAGGTAGCAGGAGCTCAGGAGATTTTTTGAGGCTGCAAAACTACCTTGGCGACTCCACTGGTCAAATAACAAATTGGAAGGTGACTACACTGCTAGAAGATCAGTAGCTTGATGAAGTTCCAAGATGAGTTCCACTGCAAGAATGAATGTCAGGTATGCTCCTATGAATCGGTCTCATATCCTTGGTTTTCCAAATCCTATGCCAAAGGTTGATTGGTTAGAGGATCTTCCAATATTTAAAGATGAAAAGAAAGACAATGCTACTCTTCATTTGGTTAGGTTCCATATGCATGTACGCAATCTTAAGGTTCAGTTTCCTGAGGATTGTCTCATGAGGATGTTTATGACCACTTTAGAAGGAAAAGCATGGTCTTGGTATAAAAGTTTGGAAAATGGTTCAATATATTCGCTTTCTAGCTTTCATGATGAATTCTATGAGATGTATAAAGAATGTCATCCTTCCTTATTGTTCCTCAAAGATTGTTGTAGACATTCTTTAAGTCTTATTCAATACTTGGAGGAATGGTATGATGATGATGAGTTTATGGATGAAGAAATTTTAGAGGCTCTTCATAACAATGCATTTCAACACCAAGAAAAAAGTATAACATCCCATGAAATGCAACATGAAAATCAGCAGGGGTTTACTTATGAAAACCATGTTCAATCCTCTAATATTGATGTAGAGATGCAACAATCTTCTCAATCTTCGAATCATAAAGAGTATGAAATTGATTGCAAACCCCATGAAGAAGTACTGGAAGATAGATTTTATAATCTTCAAGCAGAGGAAAAGGTCGTTCAATTTTGTGATTCCTTGCAGCAGCTTACATCAATGAATGATCATAATAAGGAGGAAAATTACATTGTTTGTGGGAATCATTCGGAAAAGCAGTTGGATAGCATATCAAATAAATCATGTGTGGTTGAGGATCAGTTGTCTTAAGGGATAGAATGTTATGATTATTATCAAAATAACAATGTTCTCTTTGACCCTATAAATAAATACATGGCAAAGTTTTGCACAACAATTTTTCAATTTCATTTTCATTATGAAGATCATATACATTATAAGTTGATTTGGTCATCTCACTATCATGGTTATTTTGAGGTTGAATGCAGTCAAGAGCCTCCAATATCATAAAGGACAATTGATTGGCTTTATTGGAAATATCATGTTGCTTGAGCTACAAGTGGAGCTTGTAGCTGATAGGGTAGGTAGGTAGGAAAATGCAAATAAGCTCAAGGTTGACTGAGCATTTTTGTTTTTAGTAGATATATACTTCTCTCTCCTACAGTGATCATCAAGCTCAAGCCCGAGGTGAAGGCCCAAGAAGCTTAAAGGGGATGCTTTTCAAAAAAATTTCCATTTATCATATGAGGATAAGGCACTGGACCTGCGAGTTCTTAGTGTACCACAAGGGCACACTATCCCAAGTGGAGCCACTGTTATCACTAACAAAATTTCAAAAACAATTTGGACAACTTGTATGGTTTCAAAGTTGTAAGTCAGTCTTGGTCATGTCATTTTTCAAATTTCAGAAAAGGAGCCAAGTATTTTCAGTTATGATTATGTTTGGGTTCATCTATGAGAATCAAATTGACAAGCACTTAATCAAGATTCTTTGAAGTCCAAGTGAAGTAGCTTCCCTTTTCATTTCAAGCAAGGCAATGATCGAGATTAAGATGGTGCAAGCTCTTTCAATTTTCATGTTGCAGGAATTCCATGGAGTTGTTTATAGAAGAGAAGGATCATAGGTCAGGCAGGTGTATTATATTGGACAAGCTTTCAAATAGGTTGGCTATTGGAGATTTTGCGAAAAACTTCAAGGAGGTCACATGCAAGTCACCAAACAATTTGCTTCAAATTTCACAGGATTTAATTCAAAGGTTGGAGTGCTTGAATTACCAATATCTCTAGAGGTTATATCTGTAGTCACTAAAATCCCAAGAGAGACAATTTTAGAAAAAGAGAACTATGTGTTTTTTACTCACACAGCAGTTTCATAGCACGCTACGAAACTGCTGAAGGTGACAGTTTTGTTTTTTGAGGATCTACCTTGAAAGAAAAAGGGGATTATTTTGAAAGGGATGTTTCTTCAGAGGTGTAATAAGATCATTTGAAAAGGTTTCAGCCCTAATTAAAAGTAAAATTAAAGAAATGAAGACATATACACATAACAAACCTTGCGCTACGAAAACCCTGAAGCAGCCTGTTTTAGCAAAAAAACTGTTTTTACTAGTTAACTTACAGAAGCTTTCCTGAGCAGCTGAGAACTCAATTTTGCAAACTGAAAGAGGTTTTTATTCCTAACATGGTGCAATAAAAAAAACTCTTTCCATTTCTTCAAATACATCATGATATTGGATAAATGAAGGACCAAAGTTGCGCTACGAAACTGCTGTAGGTGCAAGTTTTTCACAAGCATATTTCTCTGTTTGACACTTGTTTTTCAAAGACACATTCTCGAAGGTAGGGAAGGTTTTTGGAAAAAACAAGAGAGGATTTTGTTTAGCATGGATTGGTGCACACAAGCCTCCTTTAGTTTTTCCAAATACGTGTTTTGTGAGAAGTTATGAGCTCTGTCACAAGACCCATTTTTCAGCCAGAACAGAGGAAGGAACAATCTCCTAGTTTCTAGGAACATCAAAGGGATGAGTCATCAAGGGCCAGCTGGAAGGTTATGAGCACCATAAAGTTCGACTTCATGTAGTTTTAGGTGTCAAAGAATGTTTTAAATGTTTAGATAAGGTTGTTGTAATCATGATGAAGAGATAGAATCCTAATTGTCTTAGGTCTCTAAAACTGCTAGTTAGCAGTCAGTTGTATTTATTAGTTAGTTTTAAATGTTAATAGGTGTCATCATAGCAAGGAGAATTCGACTTTCCCTCATGCTAGAGGAGTAATCTAAATCAGGTATAAGAGCTCTATAAATAAGAGAAAGAGCAATGTACAAAGGGTTGGAAATTTTATGAAAAAGGCTTGTATTTGGCTTATGTAAGACTCTGTTTCAGTAATACATGTTTGGCTTTACTTCTCAGGATTCATGAGGTATTTTTTATGTTCATAATATGTGATTTTTTCCTTTTCCTAATTCTTGTAGTGGTATGGATTTATAATCACTCAGAATTCACTGAATGTGCTCTGACTTCCTGTATACATTTATAAACTGTGTGGTCCTATATGAGTTTATGTTTTGAATGTTTAAATGTTGAATGCCCTGACTTCCATGTAAGGTTGAGTTCATTGTTATATTGAGGTTTTGTTGACTCCATAAGCCCAATGGATAGTTGTTAAATGTGTTTCCACCATTCATATTTTTCACAGCTGTTCTACAAGAGTTAGCCATCTTATCTTTAATCAAAATCATTAATCCATTTAGAGAGAGCCCTCTCAGGTTGAGGAGGCTAAGCCTCAGCCTAAAGTAGGTTTGAAATAGTTACTTAGAGTCAACCTGACCAACAGCCTATCAGGATCTGATTTTGAGATAACACCAACAAAGAATGAACACATAAATATACACAATACTTCACCAAAACTTCTTCTTTATTGACAATGATCTTTAATACATGCTCTTTTTCGACTTGCGTACCCAGCTGCAGGTGGTCTGTGCACTCAGTTATAGTCTCTATTAAGCCTCCACTCAATCACCTGCAGATTTTGCGAGGCCTCCATGCACTCAGCTGTAGAGTCTTCCTCAAAACTATAGACTACATATGTGAATACAAATATTCAATTCACTTATGATGACATCATTCGATTACAAATTATTACATATCCTTATATACATTACATGATGACAAAAACCTTGGTCTACATACCATGGATCTAACAAAAAAATGACTAATACCCGAAACCCGTTAAAAAATAAGGGGCTTTGACCCACCTTAAAGCCCCTAAAACGCAACATGTTGAATAAAAATTCTCCAGTTGTACGCCCTCTGCTCTTCAAAATCCAGAGTCTTTGACCCAAAACTTGGACCAAGTTAGGTTGTACCCAATAGGCCACCAACACTCACCCGTGGCTCATCCTGAGTCCCTGAGCTTTGGTTCCCTTGATATTTACTTCAATTTCGTCATATACTACGTTATACTATTGGACTATTTATGCCATTTGTTTCTCATGCTTGTGATTTTCCTCCATTAATGCCTTTGTGGTTGGGCCAACAACCTTCTACACTAACTATGCCTCTCTTTTCTTCAAATATTTGATCCTATCATCCATCACCAGAGATAGTTTGAGTGCCTCATCCTGACATGGCTGAGTTTGTGCTTGTAATATCGGCTCCTTCCTCTGAAGCTCATCTATATGCTTTTGGAGGTTCTCCCCTTTAGTAATGATAGCGAGTTTCTTGAAGGTTGGTAAATAGTTACCATGATCTCATCGTGTTGCTTCTGGTTCACCTATAATTCTTCCTTGATTTTATGGATGTTTGGATCCTCTCATAATGAGGTCCAAATCTGCATCGTGTTATCTAATAGCTTCCCACAGTCTACCATTGTGTCGGAGATGCCTTTCAATGCTACCTGTAAATCTTTATATCTTTGCTCCCATAATTATGGTGTCATGGCTATCTACAACCTTATTTGTAGCTTTTATATCTCTACTTCATAGTTAAATTTTAGCTTCGCTAAGGTGTTCTTTGATTCCTTTATTGCAAGGGCGAGCTTCACTACCTTTTCTGCTGGTGGTTCCTTGTCACCAATCTTCACATCCAAGACTGTGCTACAACTCTCTTGGATGCCATTTTCCAAGTTCTCTTGTTGCTAAATTTCATCATCTCTATGCTTAGCCACCTCTTCCATCTACTTCTTCAGTGCAACTTTATCCTTCCTTGTCTGCATTGTCATCGTCGAGGTTCGTTGCTCCCACTCCTTTAGCACAGTTGTAAAAATTTGTAGGAATTCATGTAGCATTTAAATGGGAAGAGTGCCAATATATATGCTAAAATTATTCCATACTTTAACTCTATCCTCCAATGAATACTAGTGAAGTGCCCCAGTTGGCACCTGCATAACTCTAATGCCAAATTTTGTTTCTATCCTTTGTTTTCCCTGTAGTGACTGAGCTCTTTGTTATGGTTTCTTTGCTACTTGTGGTAACACCTTCAGCACCACAATTCCTTTGTATACTTCAGTCAATATTATTTTATATCGATCATCAATTCTATCCCAGGTCTCCATCATGATCTCTTAGACCTTCTCTTCGATCTCGTCGATGTCCCCATCAATGAGGACAAGCATTTCTATGCCCTTGGGCTTAACCACCTTTTTCTTTTTCCTCTTATCTGTCATAGTTGTGTCTCACCTTTTGACAATGAAATGTGACTCCTCTGATATGCCTGCATCACTGAGGAGCTACTCGTGCTCCCGCTCAATTTCCTCTATTTCTAGCTCTGCATCCTTTCTGCTTGTACCTACATCCTATGGTGTACCTTTCTCTGTTCCAACTGATCCACCCAGTCGAGTCATCCATTATTCCAACCACTACTATACTACTAAGAGAAAATCATCTTCAATTACTAAATATGGAAATGGGTGCCATGTGTGAGTTGGTTCCTTCGCCGCTTTCACATAAGCTCTCTGGAAGTCTACCTTCAAATTTGCAATGTGACAATACTGTTTATACAAACTCGGTGACATCCTTGGATGTTGATTCACCACCATGTGTAGATCCATTTCCATCACAACAAAGAACATCCTATTTTCTATTGCATCCATCGATTCCTTAACAAACTAGAGGGAGGCATACCTCACTGCCTCACAAACATCCACCTCGACAAATGGAAACTATGAGTCTTATGGTTCTTTCCACATGATCATTTTGATGAGTATTACCAACCAAACATAGTGGAATGGCTTCCCTTATTCCTGTGCTTCCATGTAGTCTATCAAAAATTCCTTATACAAATAGGAAGCCCAGTTAAATTGGACTCTTGTACTGCACTGTGTAGCCAAAGATACTACCATTGTAGGCACCTCATTGGCCTTACACTTAATCATTATCTTTCCTGCTAAGATGTGCATGAAACAATTCACTCCTTGGTCATCAATGGAGCTGATGTTGTATCCTAGTACTTTTTCACTGAGCCGAGTGTTTCCTTGACCATTTGTGCCATATTCTTATCCTTATTATTTCCCACAAACTCTTCTGTAGTGTCCTTTACCTTATGATGCAATGTTGTGATTTTTCCGATTAGCATCTCATTAATGGGAATCCTCATCGCTAGCCAAATGCAATTGTCATGTACTACTGCCAGGAGTTGGCACAAGCATTGTACTAGATGTGTTTTGACCAAAGTGTGGCACATTTAGTATGTTTAGGGGACCCTCTCTCTGCAATCTTGCATCCCACTAAAACGGCTACAGCCTTATGACTCCACTCTCTCGGTACCGAACATGCCTCGAATACCTTGGTTGAAATTGAGGGTATTTTCTTTGATCGTTGAAGTCCCAATATTCCATCCTTTGTTGGGAAATCCTTCCCAATAGTTTTCCCTCAAGTTGAAATTCCTTTGGAATTAATGTGGTGAACATGTCCAAATTTCCATCCATGGGCTCCTTAACTAGCTTGGTGTTTGTTTTCTTGGTGGCATGTAAGGTGGGAGCACAATGGGAATTTCGTTGTCCTCTGTTTGCTTGCATTGAAACCTTGCCTCCTCTTCACTCTCATTTATCTGTTGAGGCACCTTCTAATATATCAACTTCTTTCTTTTCTACACTGGCTTCTTCCTCTTATCCTCTTTGTTCTTTGTGTGAACTTATGTCTGTGTTTTCTTCCTCGAGGATGTTCTGAGTTCTGCCCCAGCGACCTTAGTTGGTCTCTTCTCCTGCTTCTTCTGTGACTGCGGTTCTGTGGGTACCTACTTTCTCGATGACCTTTGGCATATTAGGGACATGGGTACCTTGGGTCCTTATGCCTCCATAATACTTGCTATTCCTTTTTAATTTGCAAATATTCCAGCAAGTTCTTCAAAACTCCTCTCAGACATAGAATAGGTCTCGTCTATGCAATTTCTCAATTTCAGTGTTAGCACATGATAAATTTTGGCAAACTTTATGCCCTAGTTATGCTTAGTTTGCTATGCAGAGGTTCAAGCTCATTTAGGAGAGTCTAAAAAAATAAATAGAATTGGATGTTGTACCCAATTTTCAAATTCCCTCGTTAAATTGTTATTCAATTTCAAATTAATTTTATTTGCGATATAAAATCATTATATTTAAATATTATTTTGGTTTTATATTTTAAAAAAAATGAAATTTTATCTTACCTTATCCTATATTCCACCTTATCTCTTTCCATTTCTGAATTGCCATAAAAATTACCATATCCATTAAATTCCCATTTCATAATCATATTACATACATCAAGTCACAAGTCAAATCCATAAAGTCAATGTAAATTGTGCCCTGACCCCACACTCAACTATTAAATCACCCTAATATTTCATACCTTAAGATATATGCAAAGTTAAATCAATGGTTATTTATATATTTTGGAACCCCCCATCCCCTCTAACATTTAACCAATGGGGTGTATGAAATTTTTTTTTCACTTTACTGCTTTTTACAGCTCTCACCCTCTTGTTAATTTTGGATCCCCCCCTCCTAAACCATTTACTACCTACACCCCATCCCCAAAAACCATTAATTGTTGGGTGTGGAGCCTGATTATCTTCTGTATTCAATGGTTTCAACCGAATGTATACCCCAGGAAGATTTTACACCCCTCCATGCAGGGGGGTGTGGGGGGTCTAATACCTCCCCTGGCTGGGGGGTCTGGGGGCCAGCGGTCCCCCTGCGGGGGTTTGGGGGCAATGCCCCCGAAGCTAAAGAAAGATGTAAAATTGCCTTGTAAAAGTCTAGTAATTTCTATTCAATCTGGGTTGTTCATTAGGTGGATAATCTGAAAGTAGAAGTTATGTTTAATTTAGGGTTTTTTGCCCTAGAAGGCAACCCCTCATTATATATGAGGGAATTGTATTGCATCTATGTAGATCTGTATTCTGAGTGAGGAAGAGAGAGGAAATTAAGAGCGAAGAGGGAGTTACAGCAGATCTGTTGTAGGTTGTATCTCTTCAGTTTGCTAGATAATATTATAAAATAAGGACTAACTATTTCTCTGTAGACGTAGCCCAAACTGCCATGTATATTTGTCTCTCTTGTTTTATGTGTTTATATTTCTGCAATATTTTATGTTTTCCATTGCTCTGTAATATATAATTTTCTAACAACTAGTATCATAGTAGAAGGTCTATTTGGTTGATAAACTCATAGGAGAGAAGGGTTATTGGTTCGAGTGGGAGCAATGGCGGAAGATGGTAGGTTTAGGGTCGAAAAATTTAATGGCCAAAACTACCAGTTGTGGAAAATGCAGATGGAAGATTATTTGTATCAGAGAGATCTGTACCTACCATTAAGTGGAAAGACAAAGAAGCCGATGAGTATGACAGACACAGAATGGGATATTCTCGATAGAAAGGCACTTGGAACAATACGGCTATGCCTAGCGGCATCGGTAGCATTTAATATTTCAAAGGAAACAACAACAGAGGGTTTAATGTCGGCATTGGACAAACAATATGAAAAACCCTCAGCCTCAAATAAGGTATTTCTTATGAAGAATTTATTTAATATGAAGATGTCAGAATGTGGATTTGTTGCAGACCATTTAAATGATTTTAATACAGTTACAAGTCAGTCACTTAAGTTCTGTAGGGGTAAATTTTGATGATGAAGTTAGGGCTCTATTATTTCTGTGCTCATTGCCAGAAAGTTGGAATGGCTTAGTTATGGCCATTAGTAAGTCTATCTCTGGATCTAGTACTTTAAATTTTGATGATGTTTTCAGTGCAATCCTTAGCGAGGAAATGCGACAGAAAAGATCTGGTGAGACATCAGGTAATGCTTTGACTGCAGAGACTAGGGGAAGAAAAATGGAAAGAGGAAAGAGCCCAGTATATTGCAGTAAGTTAAGAAAAGGTAGATCCAGCTCCAAATCAGGGATAGTGTCCTGGAAATGCGAGAAGAAAGGACACCTGAAGAAATACTGCAAGTCTTGCAAGGGAAAAGAAGGAGACGCGCAGCAAGAAACTAATCATGAAGCGAATGTAACAAGTGATGTGTTGCAAGATGCTTTGATTCTTTCATTAGAAAATATTATTGATTCCTGGTTGGTAGATTCAGGGGCCTCATTCCATGCCACACCTGATAAGAAACATTTTCATGATTATGTTGGAGGATATTTTGGACAGGTTCGATTGGGTGATGATAAACCCTATAAAATCGTTGGAATGGGTACAGTTCTCATAAAACAACAGAATGGAAATCAATGTCTATTAAAGGAGGTAAGGCATGTTCCAGATCTGAAGAAAATCTGATTTCAATAGGGCAGTTGGGAGGTGGAGGCTGTGTAAGTACTTTCACAGATAAAACTTGGAAGGTCACTAAAGGATCCTTGGTAATAGAAAAAGGAGGAAAGGTTGGTACATTGTATTTATGCAATGGTATTTCTAACTGTTAAACAGGAGAAGATATGGCATTGTGGCATCATAGGCTCGGGCACATGAGTGAGAAGGGGATGCAGATTCTTCACTCAAGGAATTTGTTTCCAGGTTTGAAGCATGTTGATTTAAAATTCTGTGAAAAATGTGTTTATGGAAAACAGAAGAGAGTCAGATTCCTTAGAGTTGGGAAAGAAAAGAAGAGCGAAAAATAGAGCTTGTGCATACAGATTTATGGGGACCTTCTTAGGTATCATTTCTTGGTGGATCTTATTAGTATGATACTTTAATTGATGATGCAACCAGAAAATCTTGGATTTATTGTATTCTAAATAAATCTGATGTATTTGATACTTTCAAGAAATGCAAAGCTTTGGTTGAAAATGAGACAAGGAAAAGGTTGAAGTGTCTCAGATCAGATAATGGAGGTGAATATTGTAGCAAAGAGTTTGATAGGTACTACTCAGAGAATGAATTCGCAGAGAGAAGACAATTCTAGGAACACCACAAGAAAATGGTGTATCAGAAAGGATGAATGGGACAATCATGGAGCATGCAAGGTGCATGAGATTGTATGCAGGATTTCCTTTACAATTTTGGGAAGATGATGTAGACACTGCTATTTATCTAATAAATAGAGGACCTTCAAGTTCCTTGGATGGTGGTATTTCAGAGGAGGCATGAATAGGTAAAAAGGTAAACTACTCATTCTTAAAGACTTTTGGTTGTGAAGCCTTTGTCCACATTAATAAAGAAAATAGAACAAAGCTTGTGGCAAAATCAAAGAAATGTACCTTTATTAAATATAGTGTTAATTATTTTGGTTATCACTTATATGATTATGAAAATCACAAAATCATTAGGAGCAAAGATGTAATATTCAATGAAAAGGTCTTGTATAAGAATTAGTTGTAGGAAAAGAAACAGGAAAAAGAAAACAGAGAATACACAATGCTTGACGATATCACAGGAAAAGTGATGGTGCCTGAAAATCATAATGATCAACATCTAGAACAATAACCACAATAGCAACAAGCACCTCAAACACCTGAAAGTGGTGTTAGAATATCTACCAGGATAAGTGGACCCCCTGAATTATACTCTCCTTCATTATATTTTGTATTGTTGGCTGATTCTGGTGAACCAAAATGTTATGAAGAAGCAGTGTAGGTAGAAACTAGGAAGAAGTGGGAGCAAGCCATGAAAGAAGAGATGGAATCCTTAGCACATAACCAGACTTGGGACTTAGTCATCTTGCCTACAAATAAAATAGCATTGCAGAATAAGTGGGTTTACAAGTTGAAGGAAGAAGATGGAGGTGGAAAAAGGTATAAAGCTAGACTTGTGGTGAAAGGGTTTGCACAGAAAAAGGGTATAGACTTTGATGAGATATCTTCTCCTATTGTGAAAATGACTTCAATCAGAACTATTCTAAGTCTAGTAGTTGTTGAAGATTTACATCTTGAGCAGTTAGATGTAAAGACAACCCTTCTCCATGGGGATTTGGAGGAAGAGATATATATGCAGTAGCCACAAGTATATGAGGTAAAAGGGAAGGATAAACTAGTGTGCAGGTTGAAGAATAGATTGTAGGGCTTAAAACAGGCTCCAAGGCAGTGGTATCTAATATTTAACAGGTTTATGTCTGAACAAGGTTATACTAGATGTCACTCTGACCATTGTGTTTATCTCAAAAGGAAAAATGATGGAAGCTATATTATATTGTTATTGTATGTAGA
>APFE030975058.1:9982-64237 GCA_000404065.3 Pinus taeda | reverse complement strand
TGCATTTAATAGTTAGTTTTAAGTATCAATAGGTGTCATAGTAGGATGAATTCAAATTCCCCTCATGCTTGAGGAGGAATCTAAGTTATGTAAATATCTCTATATATATAAGAATATGTAATGTACAAAGGGTTGGAAATTTTATGGAAAAACTTGTGTTTGGCTTATGTAAGACTCATTTTCAGTAATACATGTTTGACTTTACTTCTCAGGATTCATGAAGGATTTTTTATGTTCAGGATATGTGATGTTGTCCTTTTCTTAATTCTTACAATGGTATGGATGTATAATCACTCAGAATTCACTGAATGTGCTCTGACTTCCTGTATACATTTATAAACTGTGTGGTCTCATATGAGTTTATGTTCTGAATGTTTAAATGCTGAATGCCCTGACTTCTATGTAAGGTTGAGTTCATTGTTATATTGAGGTGTTGTTGACTCCATAAGCCCAATGGATCGTTGTTAAATGTGTTTCCACCATTCATATTTTTCAGAGTTATTCTATAAGAGTTAGCCATCTTATCCTTAATCAAAATCATTAATCCATTTAGAGAGAGCCCTCTCAGGTTGAGGAGGCTAAGCCTCAGCCTAAAGTAGGTTTGAAATAGTTACTTGAGGTCTTCCTGGTCTGCAGCCTTCCAGGGTCTGATTTTGAGATAACATGACCCTTGATATGGAGATATCCTGATCTATCTCCAAACCCAAACTTTCCAGTCCAATACCTCTTGCTTGCAAGAGTGATGTATTCGATATAAAGCCAAAGATTATCTGATCATTGGTGACACACTTTACCGTCGTGGTATCGATATGATTCTTTGTAGGTGCCTCACACATGAGGAGGCTGAGAAAGTTCTAAATGATTTACATTCTGGTGCTTATGGTGGACATTTATTTGGTTATGCTACCACACAGAAAATTCTCCATGCTAGTTACTTCTGGCCTACCATATTTAACAATTGCATTACTGCTGTTAGAAGTTGTCATGCATGCCATATTTTTGACCATAAAACTCGATTACCACCTGCACCACTATTGGACCATATGCAAAATGGGGCATTGATTTCATGCCATGTAACCCTCACTTGGTTGGGGGGCATGGCTATATTATTGTCGTCGTTGAATATTTTATGAAATGGGCCGAGACGATGCCTACATTAAACAACAGTGGTGAGGCAACTACACTTTTTTCTTCAACCATGTGCTTGCACGGTTTGGTATACCACAAGCTATAGTTACAAATCATGGTTCACATTTTCACAATCATATGATGACTGAATTAACTGCCAAGTTAGGACTCTCACATGATAGTTCTACTCCTTATTACCCACAGTTTAATGGACAAGTTGAAGCCATCAACAAAGTCCTTAAGTGAATGCTTCAACGAATGATAGGAGTTCACAAACGAAACTGGCCTTTGATCATGTACTCATCTTTGTGGGCTTATCGAACCTCGGTAAGAAAAGTAACTGGATTCACACCTTTCCAATTGGTGTATGGTCTTGAGGCAAACTTTCCAATACAATGTGAGATTTAATCACTAAAACTCGTAATTGACTTGTTACCTGACACTTCTGATGAGGAAGCATGTTTCTTAGAACTCATCCATATAGATGAAACATGTTGTGAAGCCGCATTGGCCAACGAAGCACATAAGAGACGAATTAAGGTGCAATATGACCACAATGTCAAGCCTCACATATTCTTAGAAGGAGACCTGGTCTTGCTTTATAATCAGGAAGCCGATAAATTAGGAACATGAAGATTTGAACCACTATGGATGGGCCCCTACATTGTCAAGTGTGTTTTAGCAAAAGGCGCTTACGAGTTGGTTGATTATGATGGAATTCTATTGTCGCAACCCCAAAATGGGCTATATCTTAAACGTTACTATGCTTGATTCTGCATAGTAAAAACACTGTATATATATATGCTTTAATTCCATGTGTGTGTCACAGTGTGACTTTTTGAGTTTTTATGTGGTTAGTAATCTGCTTTCTATTTTTTGCAGATGTTAGAATCTTTGGAACCATTTTTTGGTTATGCCAATGGTGCTAGTCCTAGTACACAAAACCCATCCTCTGCAACATGGGCCATATTCGCTCCAAGTGGCGAGTTAGTGAGTTTTCAAGGGATTTGTATCGGTCATTCTATGAACAATATCACTGAGTATGGCACATTGATCGAACTCCTCTCTGATGCCATTTCACTTGGCATTCACGGAATCATCATTAGGCAAGACTCGCAACTTGTCATACTACAACTTACGAATGTTTATACCATCCAAAATCTAACTATTCATCATATATTCCTTAGAGTTCGTCTCTTGGAAAGACATTTTGATTACATTCGATATCAACACATTTCCAGGAGCTTTAACACATTGACTGATTCTTTAGCGAATTACGTGTTAAATAGACATTTATGACATATGTAAAGAGTAAATTTTCAACTCACATCAACAACTGAATAGGATTACATATAACCATACAAAAACATTGGAAGTAAAATAGATAGATTTTCAAAGTTTTTATAAAAAATTGTGTCCAAGACATGTTTGTCATCTAACCTCAAAACCTCAAAATGCATATAGTAAATCATCCTAAGTAGATCTAATGATGTTCACGATAACAGGTCATTGCCTGAGCTATCATGCGCAATAGCCTCATCCAACGGCTAGGTACACCAATAGTATGGCATTGTAGTCTCATCGGTAACTCCTCAATTCGAACATCCGGTATACCGAGGGTTAACCCCTCTATATGATCCTGCAACTCTGCCAGTGTCTTAATAAAATCTAAATCCTGGAGAACTGTTCTTCCGATATTTCTCCCTGCTGGTTCACCCTCCTCCTGTTTATGACCCATTGGTCAAATGGTGCCAACATCTGTATACATGAGAACATTTTTAGTTTAGTCTTGGAAACATCAAAAAACACAAAAACATGTAAAAACTCAAAAAATAAAAAATACATGGTCAAAAGAATTTACCTATAGCACCCCATTGAGCACCCACTGGTAATCTCAAATCTAGATCTCCACGAAAACCCATCCCTGCATATGGATGTTCCTCGATCACAATATGTTGTTTATGGAGCCAAGTGAAGAATGTGGTAGAAAATGAGATTGATTACTAACCAACATGTCTAGCCATCAACTCTACCCATATCTACATCTGTGGATCTCTAATACCAGCTAAAATCAATGTCACATGTTGAGGTTGCATCAATGGAATTCTCTCCAAAGTAAAAGTGATCAAGATTGATCCATAGTTGAAATTTTTCGTCTTACTACTTTTTACTTTTGTTAGCTACTCTTTCATGAAAGAGAGTACTGCCTCACACCAGTTGAACATAGTTGGCTTGAGACACTCGAGCGCAAACTGCATGTATGATGTATTCACGACATGAAGTGTGACACTACCTACCAACTTTGCGATAGTAAAGAGGATTGTTCACAAGGGAAAATCACGAACATACCTAATGTTTATCTTTCCATCTTTGCTAGGATGTGTACCCAACTGGAAAAATTGTCGAATGTAGTCCCTCACTGATTCACCCCCATGGGTAGAACCTGAAAGAGAAATGGGGGCACTAGGTCTTAACAATCCCATGAGAAAGTAAATATCATCAATCAATATAGGGAGCACTTTGTCCCCTATGTGAAAAACCTGCTCCGCTAGATCCCATGAATGAACCAAGAACTGCAATAGTTCTAACTATTGCCTCATCTCGGATAACTTGAAATATTTGAGTAACCCACAATCTCTGAGGGCCTCAACAGTACCAGGATCATTTAGGGCAACCATATCCTGTTCTTCATGTTCTCTTTCATGCCATGTGATATCCATTCTAATCTGATCAAATTCTGAAATCACACCATAGGCTTAGTTAGGATCCATTTCATGAAAAAAATTGAAGAGATTTTGGGTAAGGATGATGAATCAAAACTCTAAACTATGCCCACCGCACCCCTGGTCTATAGACAATGTGTTGTAGAGCAGGTTCCCTTCTGTTTGACTACTTTGCAGTGCAGTTTTCAATGCATGAGGGTGCGCTAATCCCAGGGCATGGTATATTTACCCTAGGGACCCCAAAACCCTAAAACTCTTGCCTGAAATTGAAAAAACAAATGACCTTAAATGAAAGAGAAAAGGTAAATATCCTACCTGGTCCTGATAGCATGAAGAATGATCCACATAATCTCCTGCAATCAGCTACTGAAGTTTGAGGTAAAAACTAGTTCATAGCACAAAACTGAATGGTAAATGTCAAATGGTAAAATGACTTGGTAAATTCTTGTTTTATGGTTATTTCATGTTCATTAAATGAATAAACTATAGTTTTTACCTATTTTTACTAATGAAACAGGTATGTTTAATCCATTTGGTGGTTCTTTGAGCAGGTTTACCACTCACATAGTGAATTTGGCATGCATTATCGTAAAATGTACTTTTGACCACAGAGCATACTTCTATCTCTTTTTCGAGCTCTGTTAAACATAAAAAAAGGAACCCCCCTAAAGTCCTCTTTCAGCTCTTTTAAGATTCTCAAAAATATGAAAAGATTGCCAGGCGCTTGTCCTTTTCAGCTCGTAAACGGATTGGAAACGACATCTACTCAGTATAAGTTTAACCCTTTTCTAGATTGAGATAAATTACTTACGAAAAAGGAATATGGTGATCAAGCATGGTCAATAGGTTCTCTCTTGTATTATTTTATGCTTTTTCAGATTTGAGAGATAAATTTACGAAAAAGAACTTGTGGTGTTTTCTTTTTGTCCCTTTTCAAACTCTTTAAACATGAAAAGGACCAATTTCTCATTGTCGTTAAACTCGTTAAAGCATCAAATAGCGAAAAACTTGTCCATCATGACAAGATCGAGTTTCACCTTCGCTAGACTCATTAAAACATCATATAGTGATGGATTCACCCTAAGGGTGGAATTATACTTCAAGCATATGTTATCCTCCTCAAGCTTGTTAAAAGAAATAAAGTGGTATTAGTAAGCAATGATTGGGGAAAATGGGAAAAGGGATAAATTACTTTATGGTAGCAAGTCGCTCTTGAACATGACACTTTTGCTTCATCTCTGTGACTATTTGGGTTGGGTTATCTACTTGATGGTTATCATACCTATGGTCTATCACACCATCCATCACTTTGGTTTTGGGTCAATGCTTCCAATTCATTCAGTGTCATAGACATGTTCAAGAGAAGTCACTCAGTAAAATTCATCCTTTGCAATACCCATAAACCTTTATTTTCATGATTTCCATTCCTAAACATTGTGTCATCAGTCACATTCTGTCTTCAAAATAATTACACTCGATTCATGTCATTGATAGGGGATACATCAAGGCCCTTCTGTGATGAGTTGCTTCTTGTCAACATTAGCACATTATCCAGGAAGTTGACTTAGAAACACCCTTCCAGTACCTTGAGGCTTACATACATCAATGGCAAGTTTCTCACTTCCAACGACAAGTTGACATCACAAGCCTTCGACCGAAAGACTTTGTATGGTATTCGACATCAAAAAATCTATTCACACTATGCAGGTTGTACTGTAGTACCTTGAGAACCATTATCATTATTGGTGATTTCTCTCGCGTCTGTTAACAAATTACATTATTGGCTGGTAATCAAATGGTGTCTTCCCATGTTCAACTTTAGATCACATTTTCGCATGGTTAGACTCGTACTTGGGAAAATGGTTGGACGAGATAGAAGACCCCGAATCTAGTTTCATCCATCCAGGCTACGATTTCAGGAGAGTAATAAATCATCTGTATGATGGCTTTACACAGGTAGTCATGGATCCATATCTGTAGATGACTATCTAATTTATGTACATGTAATGAAAAGTTTATTTGCTGAACATGGGTATGCCTTCCCTCAACAATTCATGAAAAATTCAAAGATATCATGATATTATGTATTGTAATTGATGCAGGTCACCATCTACTTCAGATCCTCCTCATCACATCATAAAGCATATCACTCAACATTGTCATTTTTGAACTCATGATTTAGGGGGCAACTATTATAGGTCTATTTTGGAACATCACTCTCTACGATGAGATCAATGTAAACATGGTATATCAAACCCTAATTCAATTTCTACATGCCCTATACATGCCACTTCATTGAGTTCTTTCATCCATAAAAGTTTCCTAGTTTGAAACGCTATTGAAATGCCTCCTTGGGACACCAACGCAGCCTTGGTAAGGGGAAACTAATCTACATAGTAGGTAGGCCCATTCAGACCTGCATTGCATAGGGCTCAGGCCCACTTGAGCCTGCGCTGGGCGAGAATGAGCGAAATTTGCATAGGATTATGGGGATATTCCTTGATTCTAGAGCATTCTAGAAGGAACCCAACTCCTATCCTATCAAGATGAGCTCGACTTAGGATAGCCTTGGATCATCTAATCCTCTAACCTATCATCCCTTTGAACATGGAAACTAATCATCCAATTATGGAAAACCATTCAATGCCATATTAATGACAAAACCACTTGTATTCATCTATAAATTGGCCTCCCATCATAGAGCCACGAGAGCTGGGATATTATAGAGAAATATTGTTGGTTTAGAGACTTGAAATCATTGTCAAGTAATGTTATGCTGCTGGATTGATGTTTCTATTGGTGTGATGAGGGTTTAGACTAAGATAGATGAGTGACACGATATTGAACCACATTGGGTGTAACTTCTCCTTCTATCAATCAATAAAGTTGTTTGTTCCTTTTCCAATACTTTTGTCTATATCTATGATGAATATATGTTCAAATCTTGTTGATTCCATTTGTTTACAATAAATAGATCATATGCTTTGATTGTTGTCATCTTCTATTTATGTTGGCATGTACCAATTGAGCGAATTTAGTTTGAGCAAGAGCGACGAGAGCAACTCAAAGGAGATCAAAAGAAGCAAAGGATGACAAGTAGGTTCCTTTGTCTTATCTAGTTATTGTAGGAAAAGGTTAAACATCTTTACTTCAGTTGTTCTAAGTGTGACTACCCACTTAAGGAAGATATACTTATCCATAGGTATAATTTCGTATAACACTATCTCATCTCCCTCATGGGATCATGATTAGAGGACCCCACTCTCACAACCCAAAAAAATAGAGTTTGATTTCCTATTCATTCCATAAATCAAGTTTTCGCATTAGTTAGATATTTGTTTATGATTTCTTGGAAAGATTTACAGTTTTTATTCTAATTCTCAAGATTGTTGTGTCTTAGAAGGTAGTTCATTTCATAGATCCAGTTCTTAGCAGTAGTTAGCTAAGCTTTTTCAAATTCAATTCATATTTTCCACGTTGACATGTAATACTTTTAAAATTAAAAGAGAAACATGTGTAATTACAGGGTTGTTGATCTACAGGAAAGGACTCCTTTGACCAACTCCATTTAGGTCTTCTCCACCTTTTGTTGATGCATGTCAGCCCATATTCTAAACCTTTGTTTTTTGGGTCACAATGAGCAAGCCATCTTATCCAAATCCGACCTTCTTGGAGTACTGAGCTTGGACAAGAGTAGTGATCACCGTTTCCACTCTTTACACAACTCTCATATACCCTTACAACACTTCCTCTCACCATTCTTTCCCTCCAAACCCTCTCAGCCAACTTCCTGTACCAATTGAGGACATCCAGTAGCAGTATAGGGAATCCTATAGCAACATCCCATAGCACACTTGTAGTAGTCTGTTTTGACCCTGTTTTGACTTGCAATGATAGCCTAGCCTAATTTAGGAGTAGTTCAATCCTTCAGCTTGGACTCCATGACCATAAGTGCCACCTAGACCAGTCCTTACACTCCTACAAGATCAAATAGCATTAATTCTTTCATTTTTGAATTTACCAATTAGAACTTTATTTACTTTTCAAGTGTGAATTAGATAGTCAATGCATGCATTTTTGCATTATGAAATGGTAGAATAATCTTCTATTTTCAAGCAACATTGTTAGCTAGATGATTAAGTTCAATTTAGCATAGTTTCCTTTCTACAGGTGAGCATAAGATTTGTGTCATTTCATAGCATTTACAAGTTGGCAACTTTCATTTTCTGAGTTGAACATCATTTACTTTCTGTGTATTAGAGCTAGCCTTTACATGCTACTTTCAGTAGTTATACTCCTTTTAGTTCAGTAGAAGAATGGCCTGGAACCCTAATGATCAAGTGACCCAGATGAGGGTGGCATGAGTAGAATGATGCATCTACTGTGTATATAGCACTGTCACCTCCAAGTTTATATGAAACCCCAGGTTGATAAAGTAAAGTTGGTAGTCTTGGGAGTTGTAGCATTCTTGTTGCAAAAATGAGGCTCATCAGAGGTTCCATGGGGCCACTGGACGGTCCTGGTACCCTCAACCATCAGAATTCTATAACATGATCTCCTTCCACCAGAAAGTGAGTACACCAAATACAATGTCTCGTAGGGCGTAAAGATGGGATATATTTTAATCTTTATGTCAAGGTAACAATCTGATTCTGAAGGTCCATAATTGTTGGATCTTTTGAAGAACCATCGGTTCTACAGTCTTGCAGATAGCCATCCATAACTTCTACCTGCATTTCTTGTTACAAAGCATCTTGAAGTGTATGAATCTTCTACTGAGACAAATGAATGTGAGTCATTAGTAACTAAGCCTTAATGAAGCAACCTCTTTGATGATGTGGATCAATGGGATAAGACAATTTGATAATTGCATCTTTAAAACACTACATACACTGGCAAGCAGATTCTCCCTCTTACTCGTGAATATCCTACAATGCTGCCAATCCTTGTTGATGTGACTAAAACATAAATTCCTGAATAAACTCTTGCTTCAATAGATCCATACTGGAATTGGGGTTAACATTGATCTATTTGATAAACCACCGCAACTTAGTTTGAAATTCAATAAGCTTAGTTGCATCAGGGGTTTGTTGAGCTCTCCAAATAGCTTTGCATAAATACTAGTGTTGTTCGACATCTTCGCCTCCCCTTCCTGAGAATTTTGGGTATCTAGTAAGTGAGATAGTTGTGACTTCGACCATAGTTGATTGTCTTGAGGAAACAAATATAAATCCTTGCAAACCCAGTTGAGAACAACTAGCTGAACTTGGCTAACCAATACTAATAAAAGTAAATTTTACCCTCATATCGATTATGTACTAGTTGGACTTTAATAAGCTTACGTACCTTAGAAAAGAGAAGAGCAGGACTTTTTTATGGCACCAGGGGAAGGTTAAGGAGAGGAGGAGTCATGCTGCTGTGTTACACAGTTCTATATTTTGGTATTGAATCATCCTCAAAGAAAATTCACCTCATCGCAAAGTGCAGATCATCATCTACTACTATGTGCTCATCTAGTAACATAGTCGGTTGGTCAATTGAGTCAGGTGTCCGAAATCCTTCTAATTCCCCGAGAATTTGTGTAGCCACTTCTAAACCCTCCACTTTACTCCCACTAAAAACTCCTATTTTTCCAGAAAAAGAACTTTCTTCCTCCTTTCCATTTTGCAACTACGGAGTCTCCATTTCCTTATTCCACACTGTAAAACTTCTTACAATGTCTCCTATATGATGTAATTTCCTTCTTCTAACCCCAACTTCCCGCAAATTCCTTTATCACCACTTGTCAAATATTCTTTCCCTCTGCAACACTCTAAAATATCTCGCCTTCCACAACTCTTATTGATTTGTTATAATAAATTCTTCATTCTTCTGCATCTACACAACATTCCTCTCCCCCAATCCATTCCCACAATAGTAAAAATTTAAGTTGCCATTTGACCTTGTGGAAATACCAATAAGATGCCTTCAACCATCAGTACTTTAGCCCAAATTTGAATATGGATTCTACATGAGAGAAGGATTGGTGCTTCTCAGTCACACATTCAATTATGTAGATCTCAAGAGTCATGTCAACCCAAAAATTGATAACTCTCATTAAATTTGTATTCAAGTAATGAAGATCAGCCAGATTAGCTACAATCCAAGTTCTACACAACCTTGGACGTGTCACAACACTCGATTTATGTTGAATTTGAGTCAAACAATTCTCTAATTCTTCATGAAACTTTCACCAAAATATCTTGTATTGATCACAAGAAGACTTGGCGTACATAAACTCCTTTGAGATCCAATCTTGATATTTTTGTCTCACTTATGCTCGCTGCAAAACAAAGTGATCAACTTTCTCATACCACCATTATTGGATCTCCTGGCCAATATACCTTGGTCATATGATCTAGATCCCATAAGAAGCTTGTGGTCTCGATAATGAAACAATTTTTTAGCAGAAAAGTTTGAATGAATAATGACCTAGGTTTCGTCCTAGGGTTCCAACAAAGATTTCTGTGTAGTATAGCACTTCGCTGACATTTTCACTCCCTTGGATCAAAGGAACTCCCACCTGAGGTGATACAAAACCATAGAAAGATAGAAGGTGATATAAAATTAGATATTATGTAGTTTGTGCAACCATCCATACAATTCATTTGCAACAAGATAAATTATGCATTTAAAAGAGAATAATCAACATATAAAATTTTTTAAAAGGGGGTGAAAAATACATACACATGTGACAAAACTCCCATTCTCCTTTTATTATTAAACAACAATCCTTCAGTATAGATTACGGTGCATTATCGACTAAAGCGTAGATATTACAACTTAAACAAACTATCAAAATGCATCATTACATAATCAGAGTTTCCTACAAACAATCTTTCTTTTACATAGATACGATCTAATCTTTGCAATGTCGTCTAAACTTATTTCTTGTTGCTTTGCATCTTCTTTTATACCCCACATTCACTTGATCTAGTCTTCGAACCCTCGCTCGCTTGATCCATATTTTTCCAAAACCTCGATCTATTACCTTAATTTCCCGTTGACTATATCAAAATCGATTCCAACTTTTTCAGTGCGCGCCCTTACTTTACGTTGCGCAAGTCCCAAAACACATATTCTGCTACCACTTTTATTTTCCAGTGCTTCGCTTCCAACAAATTTATCCAAAATTTCATTCACAACTTCTATTCCATAAAAAATAAAGGACCTGACATGGGTCTCCTAGTGATAGAATAGCCTGATTCTGCTCCAACATTTGGAGAATTGAGGATGGTGTTAGCGCTCTCACGTATCAAGGGTGAGAAAAACCTCTTACAGGCCTCAAATCAGCTACCAAACCGCGTGTATACTAATAATTCGATTGGGGATATTCTATTCCAAGTGAACCATCTCATGAATAATGTGGGGAAAAGTGTAGAATTCTGGGGTACTTTAGGTGCCCATGGATTGGAATGATATTTTGAAAGTGATAGGAGTCACATGGATCTCGACGCTTCACTTGTATGGTGTCATAACACTCCTCTAATGGACTTGGGTTCCAATTAAGTTCCCCTGACCATGATGAAATCAACCTGCCAATCACATAAAATGTATAGTGTTTCATCTTCACCATTATGTACAGTTAATCATTAGTGTGTCTAAGTGAAACAAACCTTTTAATCAAGGGAAAATTGACACTTCATATGAGGCTTCTATTCCAAATTTGGGGCTTTGATCACATGATAGTGTTACCTCCATAGGTAGGTGTGGCTAATAAAAAACCCTATCAGGTGTTCCCATCCCCCAAGGGGAAAGTGAGGTCCATGGTACATCCTTCAATAAATAGGTGGAATACGAATAATACTAGAATGGATGGGGATAAAGGGATCTTAGATTCATATTCCATGGTCAAAGGGGTAGCAATGATGAGGAAGTCCACATATTGGGTGTACAAATGTGAGGAGGGAGAAATCATGGATGCATGAGTTACCCCAACCTTTATTTTTCCACCCCTCTTATTTTCCTTTTTCCTCTTATTGATTTTTTTTTTTGTATTACTACTCAAAGCCTTTGGAAATTAGAGCATGCTATGAATGATGCATAATAGCTATTACCTAGTTAAAGGTGGGGAGGTTCATCATTTACCAAGGGTTGAGACGTGCACGGGTTCCTTTTATAATGTGATGGGGAAATCAGTGGCCCTAGGAATTGTGGTCGTGGCCATAATAATAAGGGGTAGAGATTATGATTGAATTTTTCCAACTTGCTATTATTAATATCTCAATCATATTCTTCATTTTGTGATTTTATTTTTATTTATTTTTCTTGCTTGAGGCCATGATATTGTTTAAATTTCGTTTAGCTGCATCAACCTATGGGGAAAAATTTCCAAGCCTTACGCAAATATGTGGACAAGGGGAGGGGGGTGTGCCAGTACCTTGTGGAACTAGAGAAGGGAAATAATGAGTAGGGATCATAATATGTAGAGGTAAGTGATAAATATGGAATGGGAAAATGAGGCCACACTACCAAAATTGGGGTTTCCCAAGTAGTGCCCTTCCTAAATCCTTAGGCCAATAGGGGAGGTTCCTCGGGACTAGGATTGAAGATTAACCCTCCATTTAAGGTGAGGGAACAAAATCAAATTCAAATCCATTCCATATTCCAACTTACCCAATAATCCATGCAAAAATGCCGAAATGAAAAACAAGCATAAGCACCCAATTTCACAATGAATAACATACCTTTTGGATTAAATTTATCGCCCTCTAATGTGTGCTTTTGATAAATGGGCGAGTAAACATATGAATGATGTAGGTGGAAGAGATAAAGTAGCACATCAAATTAGCTACAAGGTGGTTGTTATGGGTTGTTGGTTACGAGATGGAAGAAGATGAATACTAGGAGAACAGTTATCTTAGGGGTATCCACTTTTGGAAGGTAACATCTGGCTCCAATTGGGACATGAGCTCACCATAGAGTGCATGGTCGATGTACTCACAAGGGGAGGTTATGAGAACTCTAGCAATATTCTGGAAAACAAAACTATATCCTCCACATCACAATACAACTATTCAAATTATGTGCTCTCGATGTACTTTTATCGCCCATGTTTTTCATCAAATAGTAAATCAATATAGAAAAATAAATCTATTCTTAGTGCAAGTATAATCTAGATGCAACTATTCTAGTATGAAAACATGATATGATGATAATAGTTCTGCAAATATAATATACAATGCATCCTACACTACCATGATTTTAACATATTCTGCAAGGGATAAGTGTAGTCATATAGCCAATGTAACCAACATATCATTAGATCATTGTAACATCTTTTGTTCATATGAGTTCTTGTGAGATGGGGCATCAAATTATCACATCCTCCTTTGCGAAATAGACAAGATGAATCACAAGGGTGGGAGGTGGGATTATTCTTGACCTATGTTCAAATTTAAGTTTTCCAAACAAATCCCTGCACTACTAGCCCTTTCGGCATCAACCTACGGAGCGTGGGCTGAAGTCTCACCCGAAGCAGTATGGGTGGATGCTGGAACCAAGTTTCCACATCTAGAAATTTGTGTAATGTCATTTTATGCCCTAAACCTGACTTCGCGCAGATTAATAAGCCCTTATAACTTATCAATATAACTTCCTTTTACTGACCTCTAGACATTTGTGAAGGTATACAACTGTCTTTTGCGGATCCTAAATAGGTGAATCAACCACTTACGCGCCTTTGTGATTACTATTAATTCTATATTTACCCAGATCGACTTAAGTGTTCGATAACTTTGTCATGCATCAAGATATTCTTCGCGTAAACAAATATTTTTCCTTGCATTCATATAACAATATTGATCATGTAAAATCACGCATTAATACCGTATTAATTGATAAACCCACTATTCGTCATAGCATAAAAACACATTCATTCATAACATAAATAATAGGCATAACACAAGAATTGTTGAAATAATCTTCTTTATTAATACTTCAGTTATTCTTACAAACTCAAGACTTCCTTGCCGCTCAGTTGCAAGGGTCTGTATGCTTAGCTGCGGACTCTACTCTAGGCCTTTGCACACATAGCTGCAGAGCCTCTCTTCTACTCTAAGACTTCTTCACTCTTTTCTCCTAATGCCCCATTACATTCATTACCAATGTCTATTGTGCCTTAGGCTCTCTAAGACTCTCCTTTTTATACAATCCCATGGTCCATGAACCATGGGTGGCTTTATAAATCTGACACAATTTACATAAAATAAGGGTAAAACCCTTTATGACACTTTACTATTTACACGCTCCTTGACCACAATTTGCAGATACTTTACACTTTATACAACAAAACTTGGGCTTTTTCCCCAAAATTGACCCTAGGGGACCCTGTCCCAACAGGCCCCCAACAAAAATATCATGACTCACCCTCGAGTCACTCTGCCGGTGCAAAGATATTATTGTAGAGACCTCCCAACTCTACTTGTGCCACTACTACCTCAGCCACGCTCTGCGTGGATATCTTCTCGATCTGCTCCACCAACTGCTCTATTAGCTTCTCCTCAATGTTGGTGGAGATAATAAAGGCCTCATCCAGCCAAGGCCCCAATCTGGCCTTAAGGAGTGCCTCTCTCCACTGTGCTACTTCCACTTGTTCGAGAAACTGTTTTTCCTCCTGCAACTTTGCCAACTGTTGTGTCATGGCAACAATGCACATCGTTTTTCTTGCTTCATCATACCGTTGCTGCAATTCACAGGTCTCTGTGTTCAACCTCTGTAGGTTAGTATATTCCTATAGAGCCGCGACTACCTCCATGGATTTCTCGAAGAGCACAGCGAAATCCACTACCACGACACCTACTGCTATGACTCCATCCTCTACAATGGCTTCATGCTGGTCTCTAACCGCGGCATCTACTGCTATGACTTCAACTCGAGCTTTGTTATCTTCAGGTTTAGTTCAAACTGAACCTTGGCCACTTCTATTTTTGCGTTGTGCACACCTAGTAACAGCCAACTTCCTAATCTTGGCCTCCGATGACACTTCTTTTGGTATATGCAGATCAGGGACTTTTCTACATGCCTCAGCCACCACGGCTACAATTCATTCATTTTTCTCCTAAAATTTATTCCATGCTTCCAATGCTGCTGATTTCTCCATGAAAATTTGTTTGTTGTTGACTTTATACTCACTGATCAATCTCACTGCACGTTGTTCTTGTGCCTTAATCTCTGGGATCATACCTACTTATAGTGTGTGAAGGAAGTCACTAGGGAGCACAACCAATTTGAGGCCAACATTCTTCAAAGTGCTAACAATAGCCTTGTTAGCGGCTGCCTCCATGCTCAGAGCTCCATCTGGCAGTGCGACTACCCAAAGATCCAATGACCAAACCAACTCTGCTGCTTGAGTGGTCCCCAGTGCCAAACGAGTTGATGTTGTGTTTCTTTGCCCTGCACCTACTTAAATTCTCGTCGTATTGATCTACAGCTCGCGTAGATCCTTCTGTATGGTGCTCAGTACTTGCTTCTTCTGCCACTTAAACTGCTACAACAGTTCTACTGTTGTGTCCCACACCTTATTGCTAATATCATCTAAGTTGCCCTCTGTTAAGGTAATTTGATCTAGAGATGACTTAGAAGCATTTTTCTTCTTGCACGGTCCTTCCTTTCCTGCTCCCTATACTGCTTCACTCAGAAAGGAGTGATATCATGATCTCTGCTGCCCTGCTCTGAGTTCTCTTCTTCCTTAGTTTGGGGCGAAGGAGACTTTTGAATTTTGTCAGAGTCGCGCTCTTCCTTCTTTGCCTATTCCTTCACAGTGCACTCCACTTCTACTTGGGACTTCTCTTCAGTCTCCTTCTTCCTCTTCTCAGCCAACTGCTGAACCTTCAATTTGGCAGATACCTTTTTCTGCTTCTTCGCAAAATTGCTAGACCCAATGGCCAAATCTGATGCTGAATGCCAATTTGTTGGTCAACGCTTGAGGACCTCTGTAATGGCATCATCCGTAGCCAAGTAGGGTAAGTCATACCACTTTTGATCCGGATCCTTCCGCACTTGGATGTAAAAATGGTGGAAGTCCGCTTTGAACTTCGCATACCCAGATAACTGCTCAAAGATGGTTGGTGACAACCATGACTTTTGGTTGATGGTTGCATGAATGCTCGCCTCCATCAGTAGCCAAAAGAATTTGCTTTCTCTGACCCACTCAGTGTCCTTTGTGGCCCACAGAGATGCAAAATTTGTTGCTTCTGGTAAATCTGTCTCAATCGGAGGAAACTGGCTATCCTCCGACAACTCCCATATGACCAATACTATCAAGAGAAGCAACCATGAATAATGAAAGGTCTTACTTTGGTCCCGTGCCTCTCTGTAGTTCGCGAGGAACTTTCTACATAGGTACTGAGCATAGTTGAACTGTACACCCTCTGCACACTATGCTTCCAAAGAGACAACTATTGTTGGCACCTCATTCGCACGATAATTTCTTATGACTTTGCCAGCCAAAATTTGAGTGGCAGCTTTCATTGTGGGGTCAGTAATACTGGTAATCGAATACCTGCATGACTTCTTGACAAGTTTGAACTTATCCTTCATCTTCTTAGCGAGGTCGCACTCACTCATCTTCCACTAAACACCTTTTATGGATTCAGTCTTGAATGAGGTAATAATGTGATCTGGTGGATCAGCATATTAGTGATGGGTATCAGCCCATTCAACCATAAGCACCTGTCATGCATAAGGCACAACAACTACTTAATGGCTATCAAGTTTATTGGGGTATGGTGGTAATGGGGCACCCATAACAGGTTCAGCAAACTCGACTTGTTAGCTCTGCGAATCCATTCTATCAGCTCTAGCGTGATGATAGGAGACTCTTTGTAGAACACCGCCCTCATGAAGGTGTCTGTGGCAAGGTGGGGGAAATGCTCGAGGTCCGCCAAGTCCCAATCTTCAAGCTTCATATGTGGGATTTGCACCAAGCGCAAACCTTCAAATTTTATATTTTTCGACAGCATGGGTGTGTTAAGGAGGAATTGTCCCTCATTTGGGTCCATCAAGACCTTCACTTTGCCTTGGCACAAAGGGATATACTCTGGCATCTTAGAAATAGGGTCTACCCCCTCAATATCTATGTCTTCCGCGCCCTCCTCGGCCTCTAGATCTACCACTTTTCTCTTCTCTTTTTCACTCGGATTTTCTTTCCGCTAAGACTGTGTAGCTGTATGTTTCCTCAGTGACTTGCACACCGACATCGAACTATTTTGCTTATCCTTATTTTTCTTGGTGACCTCTCTCATCGGCATAGGCGACCTCAACATTGTAGGTACTGCTGCTAGGACCTCCATACTCATCAATGCAGGAGAAAATCCCTCAAAGGCGATAGCTACCTGAGTACTAGTGGTCTCAGCTAGTGCATACATGAAGTTGTTAATGAATTTTTTATCTAACTCAAGCAATTTTTCTAACATGGAGCTTGCGATTAAGGCTTCTAAGTAGTCACAGTTTATGTGCAACAGAAAGCACAACACATAAATTATCAGAAGGCAAAGTGTTTTTTGATGGATGACCACGTGTAATTTATAGGCGAATTCAAATTCAAATTCGATTGTTCCCCCCAAAATACATCCATAATTACTATAATGGCGGCAAATTTCCCAAGATTTTACTCTTAAATTCAGCCTTCATTGCCTTACATGCCGCCCCCATGCTCCTTTTAACCGTCTCCTAGTAGTCAAATCATGAATAGTGATGGTAACTATCACTTTTTGGTTGTGACGTGCAGCCTCCACCCCTATAGCTCAGCTCCCTTTGTGCTCCTGTTGATGTTGTGACACCCTCCTATTTTGTGCAGACACCCTATCACTCAGCTCTACAACCTAGGCAGTGTAGTTTGTAGTCCCGCACCTCCTTGCAGCTACCTAGAGCACTAAGACTGTGCTACCATCATGTATTCATTAGGCCAAATCCCAGGTGTATGGCTTCAATCAGCTTCCATTTACCTTTCCCAAAAATGGATCTCCATTTAATTTTACAAGCTGAAATGCTCCACCATTGGTAATCTCTTTGATAACATATGGCCCTAGCCAATGCATCTGAAATTTTCCAAGAAACTTATCAAACTTGTTGTCATATAATAAAACTAAATCATTTACCTTAAAGGTGCACAATTTGATGTGTCAATCGTGCCATGCCTTTTCACGCTCCTTCTGAACTTGCTGATGGAATCCAGCCAAAAATCTATCTTCCTCGAGCTCTGTTAGCTATGCGAGCCTCTCTTCCAAGGCTCCACAATTTAGCATTCCTGTGAATGCCACTATTCGTAAGCTAGGCACAATGTATTCCATAGGCATCACAACTTCTACGCCATAGACCAGCCTAAAAGGTGTCTGACAAGTAAGCTTCTTACAGGTAGTTTTGTAATCCCACAACACTGCTAGTACACGCACGTCCCAATCATTCCTTTGTGAATTGAAGACCTTTTTTCAACACATTCTCCAATATCTTATTAAGCGCTTCAACCATCCCATTCGCTTGAGGATGATATGGTGTACTCTTCAGATGATAAACTTGGAATTCTCCCATGAGCGCGCTGATAATTTCATTAAGGAAGCACGTATCATGATCAGTCATCAAAATATTCAGGAAAAAAAACTTGGTCAACACATATTCAAATAGGAACTTCGCTACTATTGCCCCTGTACAGTCCTTTATAGGCTGTGCCTCCACCTATCTAGTCAAATACTCAGTCGCAGTGATGATATATCGCGCACTTGTCTTCTTGCCTAGAGGCTAAATTGGTCCTACAAAATCAATTGCCCATTTCTCAAATGAATGCAATGATACCTGTGGATTCTGAGGCATCTCATCCCTCCATGATGGCTTGCATGTCCTTTGACATGCATCGCACACCCTACAATACACTTTGGAATCCTTATGAAATGTTGGTCACCACAACCCTACGAGTAAAATCTTATGCGTTGTTGTTTTTCCTGCATAATGGCCTCTTGCAACCGCTCCATGAGCTTCAGCAAGGATACTATTCCATTCAAAGTCAGGGACATAATGTCGCAGTATTTCATCTGATCCCATTTTATACAAGTGGCCTACAATCACATAAAACTATGTTGCATGCACTACTAACGCCTTCTTTTGTTGACTCGTGTATCCCCTTGGAGCTGTTCCTGTAGTCAGGAAGTGGAAAATGTCTGCAAAATGATTGTCTACTACGCGCACCGCAAAGAGCTACGCGTCAGACAATCCTTTCTCCAAATTGGTAGGCTCCTATTTCAATGCATGATAGATGATCTAGCCCTACATTCAATCGCTCTAGCTTCATAATTACTTCAAAGTCATACTCTTGAAACAATAGCAACCATCTGCATATTCCTCCCCCCCCCCAACACAGGCTTGTTGACTAGCTACTTTAATGTAAAATGGTCTCTATACATCTTAAAGTGTCCACCTAGCAGGTAATGTCTAAAATTTTGGAGTGCGTACACCATAGCCAAACCTTCACACTCTGTCATTGAATAATTCTTTTCAGCCTTAGACATTTTCTTGCCTACAAATGCCATAGGATGATCCAAATCTCCTTCACTGACCTGTGTCGGTACTACTCCCAGTGCTATACATGATGCATCCACATGCACATGAAACTCCTTCCAATCTAGGAAGACTACAATTGGCGTGGTGACCATTTTCTCCTTCAATATATCCAAACTCCACTGACATTCTTCATCCCAACATAATGTAGTATCCTTCTTTAATATCTTTTCCATCGACACGATAATCTAGCATAACTCTTGATGAACTTCCGATAGTATCCAGTATGACCCAGCGTTGCGCGCAGCTATTTAACACTCCTTGGTGCCTCCAAATTGATTATAACCATGATCTTAGAAGGGTCCACCATTAATCCTTGTCTTCACACTACATGACCTAGCAAGCTTCCAAAAGGACCACAAAATAAACACTTCTTTAAGTTTAGCATGCGCTGATACCTTTGGCACATATCCAACATCAAGCGCAAACTAGCTACATGGTGTTTTACTGGTCCAAACACTGTCCAATCATCAAAATATACTTCCAAAAACTAAAGGATGAACTCTTTGAATGATGCAATGACTACGTGCGAAAAGATTGCTAGTGCATTCTTAAGTCCAAAAAGAATTACCGTATACTAAAAAAATTCCCACTCAGTCACGAAGGTAGTCTTAATCCTGTATTTTGGCACGATCTTTATCTCATGGTATCCAGAGAACCTATCAGTGAATGAATAGGTCTCTTGCTTGCCAACATTATCCAATACTTCATTCGTGAACAATGTTAGAAAATTATATATTACAGAGCAATGGAACACAAAATATTGCAGAAATATAAATACAGAAAACGGATAAAACAAGAGAGACACAAATATACGTGGTTCACCCAGTTTGGGCTACGTCCACGGAGAAAACAGCTAGTCCTTCTTTTTATATTATCCAACAAACTAAAGAGATACAACCTATAACAGATCCACTATAACTCCCTCTTCACTCTCAATCTCCTCTCTCTTCCTCATTCAGAATACCGATCTACATAGACGCAAAACAATTCCTTCAGTCCATTGAAGGCCATTCTCCCAACTCTGAAGAGATCCTGCTACACTGAAGATATGAATACAAACCTCCTGAGAAAAAACTTCAAAATTCCTATTCCAATGTGAATCTTTCTCTGATGCCATGTAGAAATTTGGTGATAGAATTGCAACTGCTCAAGAAATTTTAATCTAAATCAAGAGACACAATTCTTCTCCACTACTCTGCAGAATTCAATTCACAATTTAGAACAATAATTGTAAACATGGAATAATAAATAACACACATGCACAATATTTTTTTGGAGGAACCCAACTAGGAAAAACTCCTCAAGCCTCTTTGCATTAATCAAATCAATAAAGATGTATTACAATTTCTAGCTCTGCCTGAGTTCAACCTGTATGTCAATAACCTATCTCTTTGTTCAATGAGAAGCTATGACCCACACTTAGTTAATTTATGCCTTTGCTTGAACCCCTACTTCCTTGCGCATATCCAAGAAAATTAGCTCCTACTTTTAAGGAATTTTCCTCCTATTGATTATGCAACTCCCAAGGTTTGATCATCTGACTCCATGCAACAGATGTGCACTCAAACTAGTTTACAACTGCTTGTTACACTGCATTAAGATCTCCACCATCGTTGGGAACTCGAATTCTCTACATGTACTAGTTATTTTAGGTGTATTGATTAGTTAACTGGATGATCATTGAGTTATACTATTGTTCCACTACACAACTGATCTTCCACTAATTCCTCCAACTATTAGAAATAGTTTAATTGAACTCAACTGGATAGAACTAAATTGGATTACTAAAATTTAGCAATCACACATGCTTAACTGAACTCCAAGCCCTCTAACTTTAATTTACTGAGCTAACTGAGTTACAAGAGCCATGTCACACAAGTTAACTTTCTCCAAGTTGTTTATTGATGTGGAAATTTGAATTTTTTCAATTTGACTAAGGCAAAGTCAAATTGAGACTTTCTTGCTACACTATTCAAGATTTACTACATCTCATGTAATTATTTGTAAATAGATGATGTACAAAATAGAGAAGAGGATCATTAGCTAACGTAGTCTTCATAATTACAAAATTTCGCTTTATAAAATATGCCAAGTCTTCTTCTCGGAAAATTGTAATCCTTTTTAGCGTATCCTTTATACTTTAAATAGTTCCACATAAGGAAAGTAAATTACATATTTTATGCAACTACATATTTATTTTGGCATCATCATATTGGTTAAGTTGTTTGTTATGTCTATATTGATGGCTTGTGTTAGATGACACTTTTTGAACATTGGATTCCAATGAGTGCTTAATTATCAATGGAGGGTTTTGGAATTTAATTAAATATTTTCAAGTCTTCCTAAGGTGACCACCTTTATTCCCTTGCTTCTAAAACTTTTTCTCATATGGAAATTGTTCTTTTATTTCTCTCTGAACATTAGCTTACTATATATACGAGTTAAGTAAACAAAAATATGATATTAAAAATTTTACTTTAGACATACATATATCTTGAAAGAAATTTTAGAGCTATTGTCACCCCATTCCATAATGTGTTACCTTTTATTATTGCTAGCTTTGAGTATTGGAAAAGCTACAATCATAGTGACATACCTCTTTTCCTATTTCATTATAAAGGTCTCTCAGTTTCTTTGTCATCCTCATTCACAATAAGTTGATGACTATGAGGATAAGATGGAGTACCTTAAATTCTCTTTCCATAAAGTGTAATCTATAAGCTATGAGTTTCTCACAGTTGTCAATTGAAATTTTTATTTCATACCCTTTTGTGTGTTGAACTTGGGCCTTTGGTGTCATAGTGATTTTTGGTTTATTTCTTGATGTAGGTTGTCTAATGCTGCTTCTTGTAGCACTGAAACAATAATACTCAGGCTTCATCCTCCATTTCAATTTTGGGTTCTGAACAAGATTACACATTTCATTAGCTTGTGTTCTCTCATTCATTTTAACGTGGAGAGCATTTAAATGAGAAGAACCCACTACAATTTCTTCTTACTACCAATTGTTGCTTTCAATACAACAGTAACAATAAAACGACCTGCATTGGATTATTGTTCTTTGTATATTTTGCAGCTTTGAGCTTATTTAGCCTAGATATTTCCGTGTCTTTGGCCTAAACGATGTAACAATGTGAGAACTATGCAGCATGAATAAAAAAGAATCATTGTCAAAATTTAATACGTTTTCATTTGCTTAAGCTATAAATACATGATCATTTCACCATTACTCTGGTACAAATGTTTATGACTTGCCATTAAGGTGTGAAAATATGTCTAACAACTGACTCTTCATTGAAAAGATGTGACAATTAATTCCATTTAAATGTGAACTGATCTCCAATATACACATTAACCATAATAAATTTGATTACCTTTAATCACTGATGTTAATACTTAAAGTGAATGGATTAATTCTTTAAATGTAAGGATTAACATTAATGTTTTGCCACAACAGGAAGTGACTTTCATTATATAACATAAGACATTTATTTTTTCTGTTAATCCTTGAATTTAGCACTCTAGGATGAGTTGTTCTAGCTGCTAACATGGTCAGATGATATAGACCTCATAGTGATGTGCTAATTGGAAAAGGACTAGCATTGATGCTTATGTTAAATGACATAAAGATCCTCGTCTCACTGCTTCTATTAGGCCATGCTCCCCACCAATTCTAAATGATACACTATGAATTCACGTCGAGAAACAAATCACTAAGCTTGATGTGGGTACTATACTCCACCTGACACCTCAAGCTTTGTACTATCACCTGTCACCTATTTTGGCCATATCAAAATGCATAAATCATGTATTGCAAATACCATGTTTCCTTATTTTGGAGCAATATGTCATCACTTTACACACTATGCTTGCCACAATGGCTACTGTTAACTCAGGTTAATTAAAAAGTGTAAACCGTCAATTTTCGCATTAGTTGACATATATTTTACTATTTTGCGGCAACGATTTAGAAAAATGTCACATAAACTCAATCAACCTCCCACTGCATGGATTAATGCATATTAAAAAATAAATAAGGCTTAATCCTATGATTAATAAAATTTCCCATAATGGTAAATGTAGGTTTTTTCGGCATTTAATGGGTGAATCGACATGTGATCAAGACATTGTTTGAGTCCTTAATAAAATTTATCCTAAAGCATTATGTAATAATTACTAGTTGTAAACAAATGAAGAAGGTGTAGAGGGCTCCACAATCAATATTTGTCATAGTAGATTGTGGAAACAGGAGGTGCACCACGTAAAAAATCCATTTTCAAATAAGGGCAAAATGTAGACCCTGCACTTCCTCAGTTGTTGTAGCATACTGATAACTACCAAAAGAGGCAGGGACTATGTTGCTATGTAGCTATCTCACTTGTTTATTTGATTGTGTAGAGTTTTGTTTTATATGAAAATATGACAGACCTATATATATTACTTTTGGATTCTCTTTTTTATTTTTTCTAATAATGTTAATAATTTTTTATGTTTTGAATTATGATTTTTTTTTTTTGTATATTATAAAAAAAGAAAAAGAAAAACTAAAATAATGTGTAAAATAATATTTTATTAAAAAAATCAATCAATATCAATAAATGAACTAATGTAGTCATAGAAAATATCAGTTCAGAGAATTGTTTATATATATGCAAAATTGCATAAAATTATATATTATTTTCAAATAAAAATATAGTCTTATCGTCATTGTTTTGTTGACTTTCGAAAAGTTTCAACAGAGTTCCTCGGGATAAGCTATGGTAAAGATTCGAATAGATAATGGTTCCTCTCGAATTGAGGGTTGTTGTGATTTGGCTATACGACAATGTTGTCTCTAAGCTTAAGACCACCAAGGGTTGGTCTAAACAAATTAAATGTAATATCAACATTATGCAAGGGTGCCCCCTATCCCATACCCTTTTTGGCATTTACATTGATAAGCTAGAATAATTTTTGGAAGCTACAGAATGCAATGGCCCCAAGCTTGCGAGTATGGTCATTACTCTTCTCCTTTATGTTGACGATATCATCCTCCTAGCCAGAAGTCATCATGATCTCAATAAGCAACATAAAATCCTCCATGATCATAACTACAAGATGGGCATGGAAAATTTTAGGAGCTAATATTTGCAAGTGGGCTAATTTTCCATGTTTTTTCCAAAAAAAATATTCGTTAATTTCTATTTTTTCTAAAAATGTATTCACCTAAATTTTATAGTATAAAAATATTTTACCTTAAAAATTGCCAAAATTTATATAGATATTATATAAAATTATTAGAAATTTGAATAAATTTATAAAAACATTGCCAAATATTTTACAAATTGCATATTATGTACTAGTGAGATTCGCCAAGGTTTCTAAACTTTAAAATAAATTTTCATCCTTAAAATTTTCCTTCAGATGGGTATGACTATTAATACAGACAAGACTAAAGTCATGATAATTAAATCCAAAAGATCAATCATGATAATTTCATTTATGATAACAATTACTTGGATAATTTTTCTTCATACAAATATTTAGGTATTGACATTAATCATCAACTCGATTGGAAATATAATATTGAGAAAAAAATTATTGGAGGATGGAAAACTTATTATGAGCTTAAAAAAAATTGTAAGTCGATTGACCTTTAGGTTTGGAGTAAAAAAGAACTCCTCTTTGACCTTTAGGTTTGGAGTAAAAAAGAACTCCTCTTTGAGACTTTTGTCAACCCTATTATTTTATATGGTTGTGAGGTTTGGGGTTGTAGTATATCTAGAGAATCATGAAGGAAGATTGAATTAAGAAATCTATAACCTATAACCTTAAGATTAAAGGAAATACTCCCTATCTTATCCTCTTGATTGAAGCTATCCTTTTCCCCATTAAAAACATGACTATGTTTAAGTATTTGTTGTATAAGAAGAAGTTTTACAACATGGAAGCCAAGAAGTTCCCCAAAATTGTTTCTAACCCTAGTCAAAACCCCCACCTTCGGCTCAAGCGAGAATGACACAAGGATGTCCAAGTTTGGCTCGACCATTGTCGGATAAAGGAGGACATCATCTTGGAAAATAAGGATATTAATATTAAAATACTATTACTTCCAAATTTAAGGATAAGTTGTGCGATGATGAAGAGCTAGAGGGGAAAGGGAAGTTGAGATATTATAAAGAGGTAACGAACCTCATACTTACTAACTAGAATTATGTTTGTCTTTACCAATCCTAATAAGAAAATTAACATTGCGAAGATAAGAACCAATTCTTATGAACTTCGAAGTGAAACCAGGGGTTGGTCTATTCCCATAACACCTTTGGGATGAAATAATTTGTCGCATTTTTTATACTAAAAGGGTTGAAGATGAAAAGCACATTATCTTGGGATTACAAGATTGTTACTCACATTTGTTCTCATTTCCAAAACATTTGTCACACTACCAACCTTCTCGACTTATTAAACAAGACTATTGTGATTTAGAAACTTTATTCCCCTTTTTTTATTATAGAAATAAAATATTAAAGATTATAAATTAATTTTTTACTTTCTTAAGATCTAACATACCACATTGGTGTTTGTAGAAGTTAATCATCATCACCCAATATATTTAAAATAAAAAATAAATTTTAATAAGAAATAAAATATATTATTAAATTTAAAAAATAATAATATGATTTGACGTGGATTATTAATTATCTACGGAAATAAAAATATATATATTTTTATATAGATTAACTATTTTTCATAATATAATATATTGAAAAAATAATAAGAAATCAAATATATTATTGAAGTTAAAAAATAAGAATTTTAATTAGTAATAAATTTAATGTGAATTATGAAAGCAACTATTGAAACAGAAATAGGATAATCTTTTCTGATTTAACATTTTTTCATAAATTAAATTAAAAGTATTCTGAATGAAGCAGAAAACACCATTCAATGTACGGTTCATTATTTTATTTTTTATTTTTTTTTAAAATAAAAAAATAAGAAAAATAATTCGTGATAAAGCGTTTTCTATGTTAAAAAGAAATGGGTTACAATAATTAGTTGTCTCGGAGACTTCAACACAAATGCTGCTCTCTGGGAATGCACTTTTCCGCAGATTGAGTACTCATCATCAATAACCTATCGTGCATCGCATAAAGACACCATGTACTTCAAGCCAGCTGCTGCTGTCTCTGTAGTTGTCCGTGTTGTTGTCTGAGATTCTAAGGTACTTTCCGCAGATTGCACATTTCCAGTACTCATTAACAATCTCAACATCAATCTCTTCTGGTGCATCGTATATAGCCACGCTACACTCTTCAAGTTGTGTCAGCTGCCCCAGGCCCTCTATTCTTTTTAACTTACAACACATCAACGTTGATCGTCTTCAAAGATATTAACCTTTCAACACACGACAGTTCCTCCAACTCTTTACACTCCAGGTCATCTTCAAAGATATTAACCTTTCAACACACGGCAGTTCCTCCAACTCTTTACACTCCAGGGTCTGTAGTGTTTGAAGTTTTTAAGGGAAGTTCCAAATAGCTTCTCACTCAATCTCCCCTCTCTAAGGGTTTTGGATCTTAGCTACACCAATATAACATCATTGCCAGAGTCGATGTGGCAACTCAAACAACTTGAGTTTCTGAGGTTGAATCGCACCAACATCAGTACTCTGCCCACTGAGGTATGCAATCTTTCTCGATTCCAATTTTTGCATCTTCGACACTGTCGACAACTAAAATTGTTGCCATGTACAATAGGAGAGCTGAAAAATCTCAAGCATTTAGATCTAAATGATTGTGACAGCTTAGCAGGGATTCCACGTGGGATCTTTCAACTGACGTCATTGAACAAGCTAGGATTTTTCTTGTTAATGGTAAAGGCTGTGTTGGGCGCGGACGAAGGTGAGAGTGGTATGTGCAGTTTGAAGGATTTTACAAATTTTCCAAATTTGATGGAGCTCCATATAAGTGTTAAAGCGGGAAAGACAGTGGACGGGAAAAGGTCGGGAATAAAAGTGGGTCCAATGGGAACTTGGTTGCAAATGAAGCATTTGGTATTGGAATTGGTTGCAGATGAAGCATTTGGTATTGGAATTTGATAGGAATGATCAAATTCCAATACCAAATGCTTCATCTGATCAAATTCCAATACCAAATGCTTCATCTGCAACCAAGTTCCCATTGGACCCACTTTTATTCCTGACCTTTTTCCGTCCACTGTATTTCCCGCTTTGACACTTATACGAAGCTCCATTAAATTTGGAAAATTTGTAAATCCTTCAAATTGCACATACCACTCTCACCTTCGTCCACACCCAACACAACCTTTACCATTAACAATAAAAAGCCTAGCTTGTTCAATGACGTAAGTTGAAAGATCCCACGTGGAATCCCCACTAAGCTGTCACAATCATTTAGATCTAAATGCTTGAGATTTTTTAGCTCTCCTATTGTACATGGCAACGATTTTAGTTGTCAACAGTGTCGAAGATGCAAAAATTGCAATCGAGAAAGATTGCATACCTCAGTGGGTAGAGTACTGATGTTGGTGCGATTCAACCCCAGAAACTCAAGCTGTTTAAATTGCCACATCGACTCTGGCAATGATGTTATATTCGTGTAGCTAAAATCCAAAACCCTGAGAGAGGGGAGATTGAGTGAGAATTCATTTGGAACTTCTCTTAAAATCCTCACCTTTGATAGTCATACAAAGAGATCGTCTTCAAACATATTAACATTTCAAGAGATGGCAGGTCCTCCAACTCTTTACACCTCGAGATGCGTAGTGTTTGAAGGTTTGTAAGATTATGAAGCCCTTCCATTTTCCTCACCTTATCACAACCATATAAAGAGATCGTCTTCAAAGACGTCAACCTGTCAAAAGAGGACAGCTCATCCAACTCTTTACACTCATGGATGTCTAGTTCTTGAAGGTTTGTAAGATTATAAAGCCCTTCCATTTTCATTACCTTTTACCGCACATTTTCACAGACAGTGTTATGAGTGTTGGTGGCAGTGCTCCAACCTCCACTAGGTCATTACAACCATAGATGTTGAGATGTTTAAGGCTAGGACAAACACCCTCAACCAAATATATCTTCGATATTTTTGTTCTCTCCAGCTTTAAGAATTCCAATCAGGACAACTCAATGGCAACACTTTCTCCTTCCACCCTCTTTTTCAATGGTAGGTCACGAATTGGACATCGTGTTACTTCTAACTTTACCAGGTTTCTCAACTTCACCACTTCTGCCGGTAAGGACTCTATTCCACATTCTTCTATCTTCAACTCTGACCGCTGAGTCAATAGTCCCAACGAATCTGGCAAAGGTTTCAGTTCTGTGCAATAGACTAGTTCCAAGTCCTTCAATCTACTCGTTCCAAGTCCTTCAATCTACTCACGCGACCCAGAGAACATGGCAGTTCTTTCAAGGAATGGCTTCCCACATAAAATACTTCCAGATTCCTAAGGTTTCAGATATCGTCAGGAAATTCTTGTAAATCTGTATGCAGCAGATGTAATTCTTCCAGGGACTGTTGATGTGTAACTTGCCGAGGAAACATTTCCATACAAACAGAACTAAAATTCAAATATTCAAGAGAATGGACATTTGCAAATGTTTCATCCGATATGGTCAACTCTGAGCACCCCTTGAGATTCAGATATTTAAGGCGAATTAAATTTCCGAAGGAATTTGGAAGCATTTGCAAACCAGTCCAGGAGCCACAAAGATCAAGGTGCACGAGATTTGTTAAGCAACCAAAGGAATCTGGAAGCATTTGCAAACTAGTGTGAGAGAGATTAAGGTGTTTGGAGAATTTTTAAGTAACCAAAAGAATCTGGAAGCATTTTCAAGTGTTGGGAACCAGAGAGATCGAGGTATTTCAGGGAGTGCAAATCACAAAATTCTTTTGGTAACAATTCGAGACCATGAGAGTACACCACAATCTTTTCTATGTGCTTTAGCTGACCAGTTGGCTTTGGAAACTCGAAAAGAGGAGAATCAGGGGAATGAATAGTCAATTCCGGTAACTCTAGAGGTCCCTGCAACACAATAGTCAAATATAAGATATTTTCATCCCCATATACCGACCTTGTACTACTATATCGATAACAACAATAATCTAATCTCCCATAAAATATAGCGGCAAATAATAAGAATAATAGACATGCAAACTAAGGGACCAGCGTTAACTTTCACCTGAGAATTTTCTAGCCATAGTGTATCCCATTTCTCTCTGCTCACTTCTAAAACCCTTACATTCTTCATCAGAATCAGAAGCCAGGGAGGCAGGCAGTTGTACGGATAGTCACTCCAGGATAGCCATATCAAATTTGGCGACTCAACCCTACTCAATATGCTTTTTAAATCATCACCTTCAGTTGCAACAAGTTGTAACTTACTGAAACGATACGGTGAAGGGTCAATCGGTGCAACAAGTTGTAACTTACTGAAACGATACGGTGAAGGGTCGATCGGTGAAGGGTCGATCAACTTCCTCAGGAAGTTTCTGAACACCTCTTCACACCAACTTTTCAACCATGACGACCCTTCTACGAAGAACCATGAAATTTCTTCGTACATTTTGAGGCGATGAACCCTCCTAATTCCGGGCACCTCAGTTATTACATGTTCCTCGCACAAATTAAACAGAGCAACAAATTAAACAGAGCAACGAGATTCCTCGTTCCTGCTTTTGCTGAATAGAGAAACCATAAAGTTGTATGAATAACTCAAGCACTTACATAATATTGCCACCACAAATCAGGAATGTCCTTCATCACACGCCATTCACGATGCGGGATTACTCCACATGACTTCTGCTCATCCGCAATATGTCTTCCCATATCTCTCAGGTGATTGTGCATTTTTATGGTATTTTTTGTGTCAACCTCAACTAAGCACTTCTCGTGGAGATTTGCAAGGCCCACCAGACCGTTCCAGCCTGATCCATCCCATATTCTTATGGCCATATCCCTATTTTCCCCAATGAAGTAATAGGAAATGTCTAAGAATATTTGCTTTTCCTCTTCCTCCAGTGCATCGTAACTGAGTTTCAGTGTTTGCTGAATCTCGTTCGGAAGTTTTATTTGGCGAAGTTTATCTAACAGCCCTTCCCAATAAGATTTGTCTCTCTTTCCACATAGAAGACTGCCAAAGACTTTCAAACACAAGGGCAATCCATCATAGGCCTTACAAAATTCATCTACGAGATCTTTGAATTCTAAAGGCGAATGATGATCACAAAAGGCATAAGAGCAAAAGGGCTCTTGAGAGTGTTGTTCACTGAGACCAGTCAATCTATATATTGACGATTATACTAATCCTGAGCTTATGAGGACATCCTTGTAACGAGATGTAACCAAAATTAGGCTATCGGAACGAAGGACATCCATTAATGGCCTAAGAACATTCCACTGATCTGCATGATCTACATCGTCTAGAACTACTAGAGCATGGGGAGAAGTTTTGAGAGAGGTTTTGAGCTTCTCTATATGAACTAAGTCTTTTATTAGTTTGGTTTGCAAGGAATTTAAATACCCTTTACTTGCATTCTCCCTAACATCAAATAAGAAGTAGGACTCACCAAAATTGGAACTCTTCATATTGAAGAGTTATTTGGCTAGTGTTGTCTGGCCTATTCCACCCATGCCCACAATTCCCATCAACTTCAATTTTTCACTCTGCCCCTCAGACAGGGTCTTTTCAAACTATGCTACTTTCTCTTCAAGAACGGTTGATATTTTGCCACAGTCAAACCTGTTTTTCTGACCTTTTTAAGGACATATTACATGAGATCATCCAACAACTTCTCCTCGTCACTGTAAATTCAAAATACAGCCAAAAAAATATGAGATGTATATCAATACCAATTAGATTAATAATATGAACAGAGAGGGCTAAGAGTTCCAACTTATAACCCATTGTAGGTTTCGAGTTCAAAACCGCTTATCTCCGAGACGCCTTTGAGAGTTTTTCTCCAATCTTCAAGCCTTTTGGGCTCGTATCTGCCTTTCTTTTCATGCTCAGTTATGTATTGAACATACCGCCCTCTCCATCTAAGCTGAGAAGGTTTCACATTATAAAATATTGGGATTACAGTGTCCCTATTCTGGTAAAGTAATGATTCCTCTGCCAGGATGCCAGCCATGGCTAGCAGGTTGCCCCTTCCTTCTTCGCAAATCTGCCCGCAATTTGCATGTGAATGGGTCCCTTGAAAAGAAAAGCAAGCGATAAAGTCAGTGGTCCTCTTCTCAATGATTGGTGTTCAAATTGCTTTCATAGAGTTACTTAGCAGGTTGCTCCTTCCTTCCTGGGGGATCTACCCGCAATTTGCATGTGAATGGGTCCCTTGAAAAGAAAAGCATGCGATAAAGTTAGGTGTTCCGTGGAAAATTCCCCATCTCAATGTGTGGTGTTTAGATTTCATGAGTAAGAGCATAGTGAATAGAATATAATTATTTTAGATTGCAGATTACTGTGGTGTGTTTTTTGAATGGAGTTCGGATATTCCACAGTGCTCATATTTTAAAGTCGACATTTCGAGTCTGAACCTAGACTCATCATCAGGACAAATTGTGAGGATACAGACCACTCTGATGAAGAAATTTCATACCTGAAAAGAGCTTTTGCCAACCTAGGGTACAACAATAAGAGCATATACAAAGCCATTCAAAAAGCGAAATCTGATAATAATAAAAACAAAGCAAAAGACACCCCAACCTCTAAAGCCGTCCTTCCTTACATCCAAGGAGTCACTGACAAGATAGCAAAAATCCTCAATAAGAAAAATATAAAAACTGCTTTCAAACCCTTATCTACCATTAAGCAAAAAATGAGATCTGTTAAGGACAACCAAGAGCATCTTCAGCAAAAAGGAGTTTATATCATCAAATGTTCTTGTGGAGATCAGTACATAGGAGAAACTGGTAGATCGGTTAGGATCAGACTCAAAGAGCATAGTGCAGACATCTGTAAAGAAAGGGTCCAATCCTCAGCCCTAGCCGAGCATGTAGGTAAAACCAATCATCATATTTGCCTGGAAGACACCAAAGTCATTGCCAATGTAGAACACCATTTCAAACATAAGGTTAGAGAAGCTATTGAAATCATTAAACATCCTAAAAACCTTAATAGGGATGGTGGCATGGAAATTAGCAAAAACTGGAACCCCTTACTAACCCCCGCAAATAATCTCAATAACGAGGTTAGAAATTCCTGACCTGCTATCACTCTAGCCTTGCTGCTCTTTAGATAGGAACATTAATAAATACCATAGTTAATAATATAAATATCAATTTAAAGCAACATCTATCAATAAAAACATAAGTTTAATAATTAATAACTAAGGTCAAACATTAAACATTTAAGAAGAGCAAATGATAAATAAATAAATAAAAAGCATAGCATAGGAATAATGCTATCACTTTAGCCTTGCTTCTCTTTAGATAGGAACATTAATAAATCCCAGAGTTAATAATATAAATAACAATTTAAAGTAACATCTATCAATAAAAACATAAGTTTAATAATTAATAACTAAGGTCAAACATTAAACATTTAAGAAGAACAAATGATAAATAAATAAAAAAAGCATAGCAATAGGAATAATGCTAGCATAGCATAATTAATATTAAAAATAAAAAAGTAGGCTTTAATAACAATAATTAAAATTAAAATTAATAAGAATACCATTAATAAATAATCATATAAAAATAAAATAAAAATACAATTAAACATATATGAATAACATTAAACAAAACAGAAATCCAAAAAAAAAAAAACAAACAACAACAACAACAACACATTATAAATAAACAATAAAAATTATAATGATATATTAAAAAGCATTTATTAATAAACAATAAATTTTAATGATATATTAAATATTAATATTAATATAAAAATTAGAATAACTAACTAGTTTTTAAACAATAACAATTTAAAGTAAACATAGTTAATAAATATCATAGTTAATAATATAAATAACAATTTAAAGTAACATAGTTAATAAATATCATAGTTAATAATATAAATAACAATTTAAAACAACATCTATCTATAAAAACATAAGGTTTAATAATTAATAACTAAGGTGAAACATTAAATAATTAAGAGGAACAAATGATAAATAAATAAAAAAAGCATAGCAATAGGAATAATGCTAGCATAGCATAATTAATATTAACAATAAAAAAAGTAGGCTTTAATAACAATAATTAAAATTAAAATTAATAAGAATACCATTAATAAATAATCATATAAATAAAATAATCAATAAACATTTATGAATACAATATAAACAATAAAACGAATATAAGAAAATAAAAAACCTATATTAATAACAAAAAATTTAATGAAATTAAAACATTATTAATAAACAAATTTTTTTTTTTAATGATATATAAATATTAAAATGTAAAATTAAGAATAACTAACTAGCTTTTAAATCAATATAATCAAAGGGATTAAATAACAGAAATAATTAAATTATAAATGAGTCGGCCGTTTGTCTTCTCATTCAGCTTTTTCATATTTATACCTATCCTTCTCCTTCTTTTCTCACAATTTGTCCTGATGATGAGTCTAGGTTCAGACTCAAAACGTCGACTTTAAAATATGAGCACTGTGGAATATCCGAACTCCATTCAAAAAACACACCACAGTAATCTGCAATCTAAAATAGTGACCCTACACGGAGGGGAAACATGGAAAGAGATCCGTGATCTCGAAAAAACTAGGGTAAAAATAAGGAGAAAAGAAGTTGATCTTCACTTTCTAAAGCAATGCAGAGACTCAAATCTTACACCTTCCTTTGCATACATCAAACACAGGTTACATAATCAAAAATATCACAAAATATTTGAACGATTTAGCAAAACCCTGGTCCGTCTAGAAATTCGCAAAACCAGAAGCTCCTTGGCAAAATTATCCTCAGCCACCTTCAAAGCCCACCTGAAACTAGCAGCAACAATTGAACAAGACCTTTGGAAAGTAATTGATGCCTCCGCAGCACTGAGGGCCAGCAGAGTAAAAGAGGGCGCTGAGTCTAAGCACATGAGTAAACTAAATAAACTAGAGAAGCGTGAGAAAAATCAGGCGAAAAAAGAAACAATGGATGCAGCTATGCGAGATCTCAGCGGTTCCGAACCTAGCCGCAGCGTTACTTCTCAGAACGCGGTTCTGGTTAGCACACAAACACGTTGTCCCATCGAATCGAGCGGAGCAGTAAACAGTGCAAAGAACACAGCAGACGGTGAAGTTACACATCAAACACGCGGATGGAATGAGGCAGGAGACTGGGTTACGCAGATACGCAGGCATAAGAATGCTGCAAAAATGGGACAGCGAAGGGTTGAAACCCGCTGTCAAAACAGTCCAGCCAACCCGTAGTTTAAAGGAAATACGCAGGTTAAAACAATGGCTGGACACACACCTCAACGCAGCACAATTATAAACGCAGGAATTGGTTTGGATATCATCAAAAATGCCTTCGGAGTGGTGCGCATCCCCAACGATGGTAATGAACCCAGATTTATTGAAACCAAATATTGCTCTACGGATATGGTGGATCAGTGTCCTATTGATGCCAACAACGTTACAGGGACAGCAAACTCGGAACCCAGCTTTAATGAAACCGAATATCGCTCTGCGGATATGGTGGGTCAGCAACCTATTGATGCCAACAACGATACAGCCAGAACGCCTCCTCATATCGACAGCATAGAAGGTACAAAGCGCGGTAGCAGGGAAGAAACAAACTCTTCGGAGGAAGGACCTTGTAGCGTGGAGAACGCCCGCCATCACAGGTACGATTCTAATACAAAATTAAATATTAATAAGGCTTTTAGTAGTAATAAAATAGATAAAACAAAGGAAAACATTGGTGCTAACACCTGTAGATATAATATGATAGATAATGAGAATATAGAAAATAACCCTAGGAGCATTAACCTGAGCAATAATAAAAAAGTGGTCAATATATCTTCTTATGAGCTGAAGAAAGAAGAGGTGGAGGTCCTTAACAAAGGTCTCAATTTCGCGTTAGCCCCCAACAAAATCCCCAATGAAGAAATCATTTGCAACCTAGAAGATGGAATCAAGACCCTCAAGGATGATGACAAAGAACTCATCAGACAAGAGGTCGCTGTTATCCTCAGAAAAGCTAAACCGCCCAAAAGAAACCTAAGCCTTGAACAGCTTAAAGCCCTAAAAAGTCTTAGAAATAATAAAGACATAGTAATTCTAAAGGCAGACAAATGAGGCGCCTCTGTAATCATGGATTATGAAGATTACATTAACAAGATGAAAGACCACCTATATAATAGTGGTAGCTACAAGAAGCTAGAGAAAAACCCCATCACCAAAATCACAAACCTCGTAAAAAAAAGCCATTAAAGAAACCAATCTAGATGATAAAATAAAAAAGAAATTGACTCCTAACAGTGAAATCACCCCCAGGATCTATGGAGCCCCTAAAATTCATAAAAAAGAAGTCCCCTTAAGACCCATAGTCAACACCATAGGGTCCCCCACTTATGAAGTAGCTAAGTACGTCGCTAGCATTCTATCCCCGCTAGTGGGCAAGACTAGCTCGTACATTAAAGACTCTAATCAATTTGTAAATTGCATTAAAAACACCAAGCTAGAACCTGGAGATAAAATCGTTAGTTTTGACGTAGTCCAACTCTTCACCAAAATTCCCCTAAATGAAGCTATTCAAGTGGTTAAAGAAGTAGCAGATCCTCAGACCGCAAAATTAGCCGAAATCTGTCTTCGCTCGACTTTCTTCTCTTTCCAGGGTGAAATATTTGAACAAACTTCAGGTGTCGCTATGGGATCTCCTCTCTCACCAATCGTGGCAAACCTGTTCATGGAAAAATTCGAAAAGAAGGCGCTGGATTCATACCCATTAAAACCCAAATCTTGGGTCAGGTTTGTAGATGACACCAGTGTCAACTGGCCGCACGGCGAGAATGAGCTTAACAAGTTTCTGAACCATCTCAATAGCTTGTCTGAAGACATCAAATTCACAATGGAAGTAGAAGAAAATAATTGCATTCCTTTCTTGGACATTCTCCTCATAAGAAGGGAGGATGGCTCCATAGGTCACAAGGTGTTTAGAAAGAAAGCCCATACAGATAACTACCTTCATGCCGATTCTCATCACCACCCTGCCCAAAAAATGGGGGTACTCCAAACCCTCTTCTCTAGAGCCTATAGAATCTCGGATACAGACCACTCTGATGAAGAAATTTCATACCTGAAAAGAGCTTTTGCCAACCTAGGGTACAACAATAAGAGCATATACAAAGCCATTCAAAAAGCGAAATCTGATAATAATAAAAACAAAGCAAAAGACACCCCAACCTCTAAAGTCGTCCTTCCTTACATCCAAGGAGTCACTGACAAGATAGCAAAAATCCTCAATAAGAAAAATATAAAAACTGCTTTCAAACCCTTATCTACCATTAAGCAAAAAATGAGATCTGTTAAGGACAACCAAGAGCATCTTCAGCAAAAAGGAGTTTATATCATCAAATGTTCTTGTGGAGATCAGTACATAGGAGAAACTGGTAGATCAGTTAGGATCAAACTCAAAGAGCATAGTGCAGACATCCGTAAAGAAAGGGTCCGATCCTCAGCCCTAGCCAAGCATGTAGGTAAAACCAATCATCATATTTGCCTGGAAGACACCAAAGTCATTGCCAATGTAGAACACCATTTCAAACGTAAGGTTAGAGAAGCTATTGAAATCATTAAACATCCTAAAAACCTTAATAGGGATGGTGGCATGGAAATTAGCAAAAACTGGAACCCCTTACTAACCCCCGCAAATAATCTCAATAACGAGGTTAGCAATTCCTGACCTGCTATCACTCTAGCCTTGCTGCTCTTTAGATAGGAACATTAATAAATACCATAGTTAATAATATAAATATCAATTTAAAGCAACATCTATCAATAAAAACATAAGTTTAATAATTAATAACTAAGGTCAAACATTAAACATTTAAGAAGAGCAAATGATAAATAAATAAAAAAAAAAGCATAGCATAGGAATAATGCTATCACTTTAGCCTTGCTGCTCTTTAGATAGGAACATTAATAAATCCCATAGTTAATAATATAAATAACAATTTAAAGTAACATCTATCAATAAAAACATAAGTTTAATAATTAATAACTAAGGTCAAACATTAAACATTTAAGAAGAGCAAATGATAAATAAATAAAAAAAGCATAGCAATAGGAATAATGCTAGCATAGCATAATTAATATTAAAAATAAAAAAGTAGGCTTTAATAACAATAATTAAAATTAAAATTAATAAGAATACCATTAATAAATAATCATATAAAAATAAAAATAAAAATACAACTAAACATTTATGAATAACATTATAAACCAATAAAAACAGAGTCTAAAAAAAAAAAAAAAAACATTTATAAATAAACAATAAAAATTATAATGATATATTAAAAAGCATTTATTAATAAACAATAAATTTTAATGATATATTAAATATTAATATTAATATAAAAATTAGAATAACTAACTAGTTTTTAAACAATAACAATTTAAAGTAAACATAGTTAATAAATATCATAGTTAATAATATAAATAACAATTTAAAGTAACATAGTTAATAAATATCATAATTAATAATATAAATAACAATTTAAAACAACATCTATCTATAAAAACATAAGGTTTAATAATTAATAACGAAGGTGAAACATTAAATAATTAAGAGGAACAAATGATAAATAAATAAAAAAAGCATAGCAATAGGAATAATGCTAGCATAGCATAATTAATATTAACAATAAAAAAAGTAGGCTTTAATAACAATAATTAAAATTAAAATTAATAAGAATACCATTAATAAATAATCATATAAAAATAAAAATAAAAATACAATTAAACATTTATGAATAACATTATAAACCAATAAAAACAGAATCTATAAGAAAAATAAAAAACATTTATTAATAAACAATAAAATTTTAATGATATATTAAAAAACATTTATTAATAAACAAAAAATTTTAATGATATATTAAATATTAATATTAATGTAAAAATTAGAATAACTAACTAGCTTTTAAATCAATATAATCAAAGGGCTTAAATAACAGAAATAATTAAATTATAAATGAGTCGGCTGTTTGTCTTCTCATCCAGCTTTTTCATATTTATACCTATCCTTCTCCATCTTTTCTCCTCACAATTTGTCCTGATGATGAGTCTAGGTTCAGACTCGAAACGTCGACTTTAAAATATGAGCACTGTGGAATATCCGAACTCCTTTCAAAAAAGAATATAATTATCAAAGAGGTAGATTATTAATATTTTCTTTATTTATTGAAAGAAGTAGATTGTTTTATTTTTCATTGTTCAATGTATTCCCTTTAAAAGAAAAGTAGGTGATAAAATCAAGGTGTTGCCTGGAAAGTTTCCCATCTCAACTACTAGTGTTTAAAAATTCAATTATTTAAATTTTGGGCAGTGGGACAGGACCAATAAGAGCATAGTGAAGAGAATATGATTGTGAAGTAGATTTTTTTTTTCAAGGTTTTGATGATTTTTTCTTTGAAGTTGAGAAATTTCGAGGAAAACATGAATCATGATTATCATAATTTTTTTTAATTATTGTTGGGAAAACTAAAATAGTTTTAGAAAAATAATGAATTTGTTTGCCATATAATATGAAGAGTACATCTCACTAACTCAATGTTTTTTAATATGATAATATCTATATATATATATATAGTATATTATAGGCAATCAAATTTTGTTAGCATTAGTATTATTATATGTTTAAATAAATAACATAGAAATAACTATATTAAAAACAAAATCTATAAAATTTAGAGCCATGTAAGTGATTCAAGATAAAGTGGAAACCTCTATTAGATAAATAAGGATTACTGGTAAGGGGGGTTCTTTGCCCTTGTATAAGAGGGCCTCAATTCTCGTTAGGCCCAAGGCCATGTCTCTATTTCCAAGCCCATATCATGGTGCTCTAGCAAGAGTTCATTAAGCTACAACAAAATCTCGCTCTTGGCTTCATTGTGTTCCAAAAAGACCTTGTTGGCAACGATTTAATGTTCTAATATAGCTCAATGGTGCAAAAACATTGGTTTTGGCTTCCCCGGGTATGATTAGGCAACCATTCGGGCACCGAAGTGAAGATTTCAACATTTAAAGTATACTCGTCTTGGTTTGCATCAATGTTAACATGTGTTTTCTCAATTCCCTGTTGACAAGCTCAAGGGTCTAGTTTTGATAACACCTAGTATCATTATGGGCACAGAAGCGAGTGTGAGCACTCCCTTCCACCGAGCCAACTAAGCTTCTACAACTCTTGGCTCTCTGTCATGTCATTAGGAAAGGGATGATGAAGAGGGAAATGGAGGGAGTGAGAGGGATGAGATCATCAAGTGAATGATAAAGACAATGAAAGCTACATTGCCAACTAAAATTGAGAGGATGGACAATGTTGTGGTGAGAGACAGTGAAAGCAACATAGGGCTTCAAATCATTGTAGGGGATGGGTTAGTAGAGACTAAAAATATGCTCCAAAATAAAAATTGAGATGCTAAAATACCAGCTATATTAATACCAAAATAGTCCACCCATCCAACTCTTTGTGCAAAATATCAGTGAGTAAATAGAATACAAAAATCAAAGTTCTAAACTGAGAACTATATATTTGCAGGTGCTTGCCACCATGAAGGATTCCCTCTCGAGCTGAGTAGACTAAGAATTAGGTTACAACTGCATACCTCCTATCCTCCTCCGTGTTTCTACTAAAACAAAAACACCTCCCTCTAAAGCTACTTTTATTAGTGGACCCACTCAGAAGCACCAAATGCAACCAGAGGAGGATGAAAGAAGCCAAATAGAAATGGTAGCGAGGGAGGCCAAGTCCGGAGGACTTGGACCTGCCCCCTCTAATGAATAAGAAACGATAAAGAGAAAGTGATAATTCTCCTTATAGTAGGCAAGAACTCCAATGAAAAGCACCAAAATTCAATGCATTAATGTGAAAACTAAAATAGAATGAAACTTGGCTTATGTGTTAAGCATGCTTCTATGGAGAAACTTTGGAAGATCAACCACCCAAATCCTTAATTGCAACATCATTAATCCACATGTACAAGATTCTCATTTAAACTAGGCTACCAAATGGAGGATGGGATAGTCATGCCTCCTTCCTCCATTGAGTGTGGTGACGGTTGTGGCATCACCCCCTCTTCTCCATAATATGATTGTTCATTGTGTTCGAGGTCATAAATACTAAGTGTGGACCCTCACCCCAATAAGAGACATTGTTTAACTAATATTAACAATTATTTTTTATTTAATAAATTTAAATTCAATAAATTTGAATTTAAAAATTTCAATATTTTTTTTATTTAATACATTTGAATTATATATGTGTGCACACACATTAATATTCATTAAAAAGTAAAAATACTTTTTAATATTACTTTTTAATGAATATTAACACACACACACATATATATAATTTTTACATTAAAAAAAAAACTCTCATATAGAAATATTTTTTATTTTTTAAGTTATATATAATCTATATATATATATATATATATTATATATATATATATATATTATATATATATATAGCCTATGGAAATTAGGTCTTGCTTTATGATACAAAGTAATGCAAGCTAAATATTTTCTTAGGGAATTACTTGTGGAATTGTTCAAAGTACCAAATAAGTTCTCTAAAGGCTCAATAGTTTGGAAAGCAATGGTAAGAGCCTTTCCCCTGGTTGGAAAATTGGTTGCGTGGCGTGTAGGGGATGGCCGTCATATAAAAATAGGACGTAACCCCTAATATGGTGTAGGTAATGATTACAACCTCTCCTTTGTTATCCTCTCTTGAACATTTGAATATTACTACTCTAGTAGATGCTAGTGCCTAGCGCCCTAGACATAAAAGCTGGAGTGGAATGAAGTCAGCTACAAACCTGGGTCTAGCAGACGAAATAGTAGTAGAAGGAGCTCGATACATCAACTTGTTGGTGAAGAATCATGTGTAATTTGGTAAAAAAATATCCACACATGAGCTTTCACTACCAAGTTGGGTTATAAGGTGTGGTTTGAAGAATATTTCAGTAAGGAAAGAATTTGGTTGTGGAGATATATATGGGGATCCAACGCCCCTCTAAAGGCCAAATTCTTTGCATGGCTAGCTCTCATTGACAATTTACTCTCCCGAGACAAGCTTAGAAGGTACCATTGATTTGGTCCCAATCGGTGTCCCCTATGCAAAGCATAGGAGGAGTCCCACTCTCACCTTTTTATGAGATGCACTTATATATCTCATGTTTGTGAGTTTTTGTGGAGTGCTTTAGATTCAAATTTGTTGGGTGTGAGTTATATTGGGGGAGTTTGCAGGGGTGGTAGCCCCCTTTGCACGGGGTCTAGGGCAGAGTCTGAGGAATTTTCTTCTTATGTGGACCCAATAATAGTTGGGCAAACCCAAGGATCAGGGTGGACCCACAGATGGTGGGTGGAACTACTCATGGTTTTGTGCATCGGTTTTGCACATGGTTTTGGGCATGATGGTTTTTATCCCATGGTATTTTGTAGATCCGGTCAAGGGAACTATGGCTATGTTCTAATCCAGGGTTATAGGTTAGGGTTTATGAATGCTTCAGCATGTACATATATGTATTGTAACCTACATTTGCAGGTAATTTAAGTGCAGGGTTAAAACCTATATTTGGTATCATAACAGTTTTGGCTTCAAGGGGATGCCTTTGTTGTTGAGGGGTTCGCTTGGGCCTGTGGTAGACCCTGTTCAGTGGGAGATATGCGAGATCGATTCTTGTGGTGAAAGAAGATGGCAAACACTAGAAAGATAGAGATCAAGAAATTTAATGGTCAGATTTTTATTTGTGGAAGCTCAATAAGGAGGATTTGTTGGTGCATTGAGATCAATGGATTGTTGTAGATCTTGGTACTAGGCATGGCTAGAACGAAAGGCGCAGAGCACAATACGATTGTGTCTCTTAGATTCAATATTTTTTAATGTATCAAGGGAAGCTACGATGAAGGATTTTTGGGACAAGTTAGGTACTTTGTACCATTCTAAGTCTCTAGTGAACAAACTGTTATTGTGGGAAAAGTTGTATAACCAGAGGATGAACGATGGAGACATGGTGACAGAGCATCTAAATATATTTAATATTGTGGTAAGTCAATTTTTATATGTTGATGTTAAAATTTTAGACGAAGATAAGTGCATGAGTTTGCTATGTTCTCTACCAGATTCATGGGATAGTATGGTTGTTGCAATAGGTAGCAATACAACTACCTTGAAGTTTGATGAAATAGTCTCATTCTTGTTTTCAGAGGAGATAAGATAGAAAAATATGGAGAGCTAGAATGGGGATGCCCTGTCTATAAGAGGATGATCCTAGAACAGAAACATAAATAAGTCCTCAAGTGGGAGATCTAAATCTCCAAGAAAACCTATAAAGGTATGCTAGAAATGTGGAAAAGAAGGGCACTACAAAAATAATTGTAAATTTAAGGCTCCTAAGAAAGGAAAGGGATTAGATGATGCTCCTTCTACATAGAACAAAACCACCTCAGATGAAGGTGGCCATGCGTACTTGCTTTATTCTTCAAGTACACATTTAGATCATGAGGCATGGTTGATTGACTCAGGTGCATCCTTCCACTTTAGTCCCCATAAGGAGTGGTTCTGTGAGTACGATAAATACAATGGTGGTGATGTCTTCCTAGGGCATGATAGAAGGACAGAATCATCAAATGTGGAAAATTCAAGCTGACTTTGCAAGGTGGAAGGATTAGAACACTTCCTGATGTTTTGCATATATCTGCATTAGCCAAAAATTTGATTTTTGTAAGTAAGATGGATGATACAAGAGTAAAAACAATGTTTGAGAAAGATACATGTAAGATGGTTCAAGGAGCACTGGTATTGATGTAGGGAGTTTGGATTGGAACTATGTACAAGCTTTTGGATAACACTATTATTGATAGGTGCAACAATCTTTTGGTTCCTAAAAGTGGAGTAGAAAATCTAGTGGTCTCTGGAGAAAAGACCATGCTATGGCATCAAAGGCTTAGACATACTAGAGAGAAATTCCTTTGAATACTGCATGTTAATGGTATGGTAGAAGGTATGTCTAATTTCTCTATCGATTTTTAATTTTTGTGAACATTATGTATATGGGAAGAAGAATCGGGTGAATTTCCCCTTGGGTGCTAAGATGGTGAAAGGGATATTAGAGCTTGTGCACAATGATGTGTTTGGACCTTTGTCAGTTACATCACTGGGTAAGTCTGTGTACTATGTCTCATTTATAAATGACTTCTTGAGGAATACATGGATATATTTTCTTAGGAAGAAATATGAAGTCTTTGACGTGTTTAAAGAATTTAAGGCTCTAGTAGAAAATTAGATAAAGAAGAATATTAAGGTGTTGAGGACATATAATGGTGGTGACTTTTTGTTAATTTGAGATAACAATGGTATGTTCTATGCTTTAGCACAATTTACTTCAAAATTTCTTATCAGCCCAATGACAATTTCCAATTATATCCAGTAGAAATCACATTAACATAAACACATTAACAGTAAATGCAAATAGAACATAAAAACATGTGCAGAATACCAGCCAAGACAAGAGGACAGAAGATGTGGCAGATGCCTGGGAAAAACCCAATATGGGGAAACCCTTTGGTCAAATATTCTTATTATTCTTCAATAGTTCAGCAAAGAGAGAGTAAAATGTCAAATTAACTTGCCCAAAAAAATCCTATCAAATCAAAAGTCAACTGCAGCCCTAACCAAAAAGTCAACAGTGGTAAAAAAATCCAAAATGTCCTCCAAGCAGCTTGGTCAATAGCAAATAAATTCGTCCTTCCAAGAGGGTCAAATTCAGCCCAAAATAGATCGGTCAAACCAATCAAAGGAGAGAGAAAACTGTGTTGTAAATTATGCAGTCAAATCTGAAGTCAACTTAGTCAACCTATTCCAATCACCTCGAAAATTGTGCCAATCAATGCGGCCTCCAAAAATAAAAAATTTTCCCACTAAAATGAAGTCAATGCTGCTCAAAATCACACAATTCAATGTTGGTCAATGTTGTCCTATTTCCTGAAATTTTTGGCCAGCAAACTTACCTAGAAATTTGTCCTCCTTTCACACATGTGAAATAGAGAGGGCTTCCTCCAAGATGTAAGAACCAATCAAGAGAGGGGAGAGAGAGATATGTGATGAGATGAGTGATGTCCAAATGAGGAGAGAGGTCACTCCTATTCATACACTTTGTTGAGGGTGAGGTGACACATCTATTGGGCTTATGAACCTACATTTGACTAAGGCTAACCTTGAAAATTTGTGCATGAGAGAGAATAAATTCAAAATTCCATTTCTTCTTGTCAGAATGAGATGATCTTTATATCAAAATTGGACCTCTCAAAAAGAGGAATCCAATGCAAGAATCATCTCCATCATATGGGATATCCTAAGATGGAATTTGGCCCTAGTTACCAATTTTAAGACTCCCTCTCAACTAGGGAGAATTCCCTATGTGAATCCATTTGTCATCATCATGCCACTATGTCATCCCTATACCATCCCTGTCATCACTTCCCTGCTGTGTTGTGCACTGCTTTGCTCTGCTCTATTGAACTGTGAAGTAATAATGAAGAAGAAGTGATCGAGAGTGAGTCATAAGATCATACCACTTTCCAATGATAAAAGTCATTCCTTGATCTTAGATCAAGTTGTTGAACACCATGCATCCTAGTCATAAGGAGTACTTCAGTACACGATGCATCCATCGGTAGTGTTATGGTCCCTAACCATATTTTCCCAACTCATTAGCTAGATGAGAGGTACTTCCCATGAGTCCCAGACTCTATGGGTAGGATGTGTGCTGGGCAATTTGAAGGAGAAGGTGAACCACTCGTCCTGCTCATATTCCATAGGAGAAGGTGAACCACTCATCCTATGCATATGTAAATCATAGGGGAAGGTGAACCACTCATCCTATACACATGTCAATCATAATGGGGTATCACAAGGGAAGGTGAACCACTCACATTGTATCTAGCACACCATTAGTGGAAGGTGAAAAACTCACCCTATGGTCGCTCATAGCTCCAAGAAGTACCTCAACCCCCCAAGAGCTCCCAGAGCTCTATGTCCAACTCATACGAGACCCTCATAGGAGGGTCATTCCATGACTCCAAGTCTCTCTCTGAAGATTAATAATTTGACCTTTCTCAAATGCATTGTGAGAATGTTTGTGGCCTGCTCATCTGTCCTGATGTGTTGGAGCCTTATTGCTCCACGTTGTACCATATCCCGGATAAAGTGTTACCTAATATCAATGTGCTTGGAGCAATCATGGAACACAGGATTCTCTAATAGGTGAATCCCACTATGTTTGTCGCAGTAGATCATGGTGGTATCCAACACATTCTCAAGTAGCTCATTGAAGAGCTTCCTCAAACAAATGACTTCAGAACAGGCCATACTCTCAATAATGTATTCATCCTCAGTGGTTCTTAGTGCAATCAATTTTGCTTCCTGCTCATGCAAGATATAGAAGCAAACCCCAAAGAGAATAAACACTCATATGTGCTCTTACGATCCACCACACTTCCAGCCCTGTCAACATCTGAATATCCATGTAGCCTCAAGTTTCCGGTAGTGTATCTCAGTTCATAATGGATTGTGCCCTGTAGATATCTCAAGAGACTCTTAGTAGCAATCCAATGAATGTGATGAGGCTCAACCATAAATTGACTCAACGTGTTCATGATGAAGCATATGCCAGGATGGGAGTTGACCAATAACATCGGGGCCCCCAAAAGTTGACGATACTCAGAAGAGTTCACTAATCCAGGCCCAACAATACTTCCACATAGCTTCTTAAAGTTGAGTTCCATCGGAGTAGTCACAGACTTGCAATCCACCATTTCACATCTCTCAGGTAGCTTCACAATGTATTTTCCTTGAGAAAGGGAAATCTCACCTGGTTTTTGTCAAACCTCTAGCCCTAAGATGTAATGCATCAATCCTAGGTCCTTCATCTCGAATTAGGAAACCAACTCTCTCTTGCATTGATAAATGAGAGGGTCATCACCTATCATAAAGATACCATCCACACAAAAGGACCAGAATGAAAGGATTTTCCTTTTCAACCTTGAAGTATAGGTTCAGGTTAGGATTTCTCCTTATAAATCCCAGCTTCATAAGATAGCTATCAATCCTCTCATACCAAGCCCTAGGGGCTTGCTTCAACCCACAGAGGGATTTATTCAACTTGCATACGTGTGTCTCTCGATTTTGAACTTTTAACCCCTTAGGTTTTTCCACATAGACTTCCTCTTTAAGTGAAGCATGCAAGAAGGAAGTTTTGACATCCATCTAGTGTAGGCTCCATGCTTGCAAAGAGGCAATGGCTATGATAGAATGGATGGTGGTATATCGGGGAATTGGTGCAAATATCTTATCATAGTCTACTACTTCCTTTTGAGAGAATCCTTGAGCAACAAATCTAGCCAAACTTCTCAACGCTCTCATCAGTTGAATGTTTGATCTTGTAGATCCATTTTGAAGTGACCACTAACTTATTCTTCGATCTAGGAACCACATCCCAGACATCATTCTTCATGATCGAATCATACTCCTCATTCATCACATCCTTTCAAACTTGGTGTTTCATAGCTTCTTCGAACGTGCAAGGTTCATATTATACAATGGTACTCATGGAAGCTAGGTACCCTTAGTACCTATTCGACTTCTTGCTTTCACGAAATGTCCCCCTCGGTGCAATATATTTGTCAACATCTTCAAGAGTATCTTTGAGCCACAAAGGTTTTTTTCTTGAAGTAGTGGGCTCACTAGGAGGTGGATCAACGGAATCCATCGGACCTTCGGCATCAGACATCGGTTCATCAGATGGAGGTTCATCCTACTTTTTTGCATCAGCATCATCATTGTCCTTTCTAGGGATAGGAAGATCTCAAATCTTTCTACGAGAGAAATCTTCATCGAAAGTGACAACATGACTTAATTCCACTTCCCTTTGACTAGGCACATAGATTTTACATGCCTTTGAAGTTTCATTATAGCCCACAAACATTCCTTTCTTCTTGGATGCATCTAGTTTGTTTGTTTTCTCTTTTGGCACATGAAAATATATGGGACAACCAAAAATTCTAAAATGAGAAACATCAGGTTTCTTACCGATGAAAACTTTCTTGGGTGTCTTGAAGTCCAAAGCTTGATGTGGGCATCTGTTTTGGACATACACAACGGTGTTGGCAACTTTTCCCCATAAGAACTTCGAAAGACCTTGATCATGAAGCCTAGTGTAGATGGATTTTATGAAAGTATGATTCTTCCTTTTGGCAACACCAAGTTTTTCAGGAGTATATGTAGTAGTGGTATTCCTCTATTTCCATCTTCTCTACAATAGTCTTTGAACTCATTTGACTCATATTTTGTCCCATTATTAGTCCTCAATATTTTGAACTTCTTACCTATTTGATTCTTGACCAAGGCTTTGAAAGAGTGGAACCATTTGAATACTTCATCCATATTCTTTAAGAAATAGATCCATGATTTGTGAGAGAAGTCATCCATAAAAATAATATAGTACAAATATCCACCCAAAGATGTCACGAGCAACATACTTGATAGATCATAATGGACCAATTGAATAATATCGGTGGTTTGAGTTTCACTTGAGGGGAATGGTCCCCATGTATGTTTTCCAGCTTCACATCCGTGACAACAACTTCATGATTTAAGTTGAATTCAGGCATACCTATGACCATATTTCTTACATTAGGTAAGGCTTTGAAATAAAGGTGAGAAAATATTCAGTGCCATAATTCAGATTGAAGAGAAGTATCACAAGTCATTGCTCCCAACGAACTTCCTCTAACCTAATAGAGACCTTCAAACCTGAATCCAAGAGTGAATGCATATCTTGGGTTCCTTTTCCAAACAAAAGCTTTTTTATCAATGAATATCACCTCGAAACCTTTGTCTTCCATCATAGAAATAGAGACCAAATTATTTTTTAGATTAGGTACATATAGTACTTCTTATAAATGAAGAGTTTGACCTTGATTTAAGTGGAGAGTAACAGTCCCAATTCTTTTTATGGGATCAATGGCATTATCCCCAAGTATAATCTCCATATTCATCTTCTTTTCAATCAAGTTAGAGAGAGATTCTTTGTACCCAGTGAAGTGCCTTGAGGCATCACTATCAATCAACCAATGGTCCAATGTATCCAAAGGAGAGGCAATGGTGAGGGAAGAAATAAGATAAAGCTCTTTGTGCTTTACAAAATTAACTTCTTCATACCTGGAGTTTCTCGACTTCTTGGGAGGACGACCATTTCCATTTCAAGCAGCGGGAGCATTTCTCTTTCCTTTGTTATTGAACCTGTTGTTCCTTTGATTGTCATTTCCCTTGAAGTTGTTGTTATGGTTGTCATCATCTCTTGGAGTTTCCTTCTTGTGAGGACACCCTCTAGTGAAGTGGCCAAACCTGTTATAATTTAAGGATATTCCTTTTCTTCCTTCTTTGAATCCTTGCTTGAACCCTTGTCCTCGATTCCTTCAGCAATCATTGTTCCTCCTTTTAGAATGAGAAAAGAAGGCATAAGATTGTTTCCATTTGAGGGCTTGTCTCTTTCCATCATCCTTATTTCTTCTTGAGTGCATCTAACCAATAATTCATCAAATCACTGAATCTTATCATTGTTGAGGATGGTAGTGTTGAACAAATCTCATTCTCTTGTAAGGCCTCCAAGTGTGATAAGAGTAAGATCCCTGCCACCAATGACTTCTCCAATAGATAGGAGATCATTCTTGAGCTCAGTAATCCTCATGAAGTAAACCATCAGTTGGATCAACACATCTTCTTGTCTTGACCAGATAACAGACAATGCAAACATATTTGGATCATGGAGCTAGCTCCATTTAAAGCTCTTTGTAGACATAACACTTTTCCAAACCAATATGCTCAGCCTCACATAAATAAATATTGTACAATCAAATCAAATAAGCCAACTAATCAAAGTTTAGAAGCCAGATCAAAACTAATATCAAATTCATCATACTATCACATTCTTTAGACTAAGTGACAGGTAGAGCTCTCATCCAATCATTACTTCATCTATTATCGTGCGAGCAATTTGTCATAAGCAATATCAATCCAAAATTCATCCAAATGTCAAGTTATGAATTTATCTATATCAACAAGTAGTCATGTAGATTCCATCCACTTATCGAGAGATTACTTCATACTAAAACACAACTGTCAATACTTCAACCAATGTGCTAAGAATGAGGAGTCCAATACAAAACCATTATCAAATACCAATATTAGTCACTGAAAGTCATCATTCCCACATAGCATTGTCATCAAGGTAAATCATCAGTCATCAAATCAAATCATTGGTCATCAGGTCAAATCCCAAATTCACTATCATAGTGATATCTATAGTCCAAAACATATCTCAACATCAAGGCAAAGTTCTAAGTCATTATCAAGTATCATGTTAAGACTCCAAACATTGATCATCTATATCAATCAGCCAAATCATGTCAAACTCTTGTAGCACAAACTTCAATAGATAAATCATAATGACATATCTATATGCATGTCCTGGACACCTGTAAACATAAGTTCGGTCTATATATTCATATTATAGTAAAAATTCAAACTTTACAACTCACATATATTTCTTTTTTCTCCTCCACATCTGTAGGATAGACATCTTTTAGGTGAACATATAATCTCATGCACAAAACCTCATTTTTGTGTCCTACAGGCATAGTCTCCCCCATAGGCCTTCCTTTGTGTGGTTGGGATACTATAGTCACACCCTTCAAGATGTTATGCAAGCAACTATGGCTTGTTAGTCGCTCTCTAAAGCACTGTAAGTGAGCGAATATGGTCAGATCTACCTAGAACTATCTCAATGCCTCAATTTCACCCTTAGCTTGCTTCTGTGCGACTGGGAGGCTATAGTCGCACTTGTAGGATTTATTCCATCCAACTTAGGCTTAGAGTAATAGAAAACTCTCTCACCTCATATCAGAACTTTGTTGCAGATCAATATTGTCATATATTTGTCTATTCATGCCCATAAATTATACTTCAATACTAAAGAGTATATAATGCAAATGAAAATAGGAGAAGGGATATTATGGAGAGGTTCTCCCTATGAATGGGAATCCACTTCTGCCATCCTTATTCATGCCATCAACCTATCTATGATCATATCATGCATTAGCAGATCTATTAGATCATAAATTCATCTTATATCACATATATTTATCATGTTAACAACTAATTCATCATGGAATCATGACATCCATATTTCATCAAGGGTTTTTGTCAAATAGCTAATAGGAGCATACTTCAAGAATCATGATCACATGCATTACTTCTTTGTCACATAGCTCAATCAATTCAGGGCATTCAATTTTACCATAATCCATAATTACTAAGCACATGAAAACATAGCCATGGTCAATAAAAGATCCTGAATATCAACATCATTGTTATATTTTTATCATCACGGCTATCATTCTTTTCACAAACAATATTAGTAGCATCAAGTTACCATCTATTAGAATCAAGGTGCTAGCCTTCTAACAATGTAAACTTTGAAACGGGAACCCATACTGTTACCCGTTTTATAGAGATAGCAAAAAAGTGACTCGATTTCGAAAAGGGGTTATGCAGAACACACATGTGTTTTTTAAAACTTAGTTTTTGGCACTATAATTTTTTTTATGTACATTGCATTTTATGATGGTAGTGTTTCTTATGCTGATTTAAAAACGTGGTAATTCTAGCACACCAGAATCATTTTTTTTAAAATGTTTTTTTTTTAACTTTTTTTATTTTCTAATGTATGAAACGTAAATAATTATTTTGTAAAATTAATCATTTTTGAAGTGGTCTTTTTCTTCATATTTTCTTGTTTCCAGTTTATTTATTTTTATTTTGTAGTGAGGTTTTTATTGTTTCGCATATTTAAAAAAGAAGTGATATTTTGACTTTCCAATATTTTACATATCTATACATTGGTAATTAATTTTTCAATCGACAAGAAATAATTGTTTCTAAAAACAATATTTTCTAACAATTGACATAAAAATAGACATTTTTAACATAAATATAATTAAAAAACTACACATTGTGATAGTTTTTTGCTACAATTGACATGCGAAAATCACAATTTTTATACGAAAATTTTAACTAAAAAAGTTAAATGATAGTTTTTTTTTATGAATTTCATGTCAAAAAAATAATAATAATCACTTTTGTTTTTCAAAAAATAATGGTTAACTTAAAAATTAATGCGAAAATCACATATTGCAAATATTCAACGCATAACAACCTCAATTGAGTGTATATTCTTTTCATAAAATGTCAAAGTCAAAACATTGCAAGTACAACTACTTAATAGTTACAAAAAATGAGCTTGATTTCCAAGCATAACTTAAATTTAATCAACAATGTCACGTAATCCAAACTCTTCGTCCTCTAGAGTTTCATCATTGTTTTCTTCCTCAATATTTTCTGCTTCCTTTTGCTCATTTTCGTCTTTTAATGGATCTTTCATGTCTGCCAATCTCCCAATGTATGTCTTTCCAAACATCCCATGTAATGGTGGTTGAGGTTCTTTTGCCTTTTTTGCGACATGTGATTCACTAAAGTCCCCTTTCTTCAACCCAATTTCTTGCATTGCATCTGGAAGAAATTGAAGAGCATTAATTCTTTGCTGAATGAAATTGCATTGTAATGGATCTTTTTCAATTGCAATGAAATTTCTTCCTTTTTGAAGGCAGCATGCTAGTGTTGTACATAGTTATCAAGTACAAAATAAATAATGAAGTAAATTAGTACAATGACATATTAATTTAAAAATAAAATATTGAAATTCAATTCTATATAATAAAACTTACATGAACCAGAAAATAAATCCAGAACCCAATCTCCTTCATTTGAACATATGCCTATAAGATAGTTAATCAATAATTGTGGTTTTTGATAAATGTTAACTATCTCTCCTTTTGCTTCTTTGTCTTCATATGTTAGTTTTCTCACAACATCATAAGTCATTATTTGGCTATGACTCTTTCCGTCTACCCGATTAAAAATCATGGACATATAGCTATCATCTTTTGCCCAACTATCAATATGAATTAACTCACAATCATTTATAAACACTTGATCGTCACGGTTAAGAAGATTTGACTTTTGCCTGTAACATGAAATAGTAAAAGTTCAATCAACTTGTACATAAATGAATTTTTCAACATTAATCAAATATACATTTTAAACGTCTTACCATGTAACCTACATCCTTGAATTTGTTTTCCCTGTTAAGCTTGACAATATCATTGCCAATTGTGTGTCTGAATGAAATGTCACAAATCTCCATAATGGTGATGACGTGACTTCTACAAATCCCGCAACCACTTTACTGAGAGATTGATAAGTATAAGGGTCACTATCATAGTCAATGTTTGGAATAGTGAAACCATGGGGAATATCTGCAATAACTAGGGCATACTCCCTTTTAGGTATGAGTTTAGCAATGTCTTCACAGTCCCCTTGTATTACTTGATATCAAACAGTGTCTAGCCCATTCCAAATCAAATGAGTAAGAGTTGGATCAAGTTCAACATTCTTAACACATTGCTTCCTCAGTCTTTCGATCTTTATTTTTTCAATAAAGGTTCTGAAGCTAGTTGGCACTCAATTATCATCATTCTTCATCTTTTATAAAATAAACAAATATATGTGTAAGTTATAAATTAAAAATAGCACACAGATGAATAAAAATGAATGTGTAAATCAAGATATCTTTTTAAATGAAAGATAAAAAGCTTTTAATGTTGATGTAGAACTTGAATTTGGATAGTTGCGTACAACATCATCCCAACTATCTTCATTCAACAATTTAACCATTTGTTCTTGAATTTTCATCTAAACTTTGTGAATACATAGATAAAGTAACAAAAAGTCAATAATGTATAACAAATACTACCAAGAACAACATGTTTTATTTAAAAGAAAATTATAATATAGGAATAAATAAAAATAATTCAACAAACTTACTTTTGAAATTCCTCAGACATTTCCTCCAATGATAATTCCCTTGACTTCACACAAGATAATATTGTTTTGACAATTTTTTCATCTTTCACTCCTTGCATTGCTCTCCAAGGTATGATAGTCATATCTTCTGGAAGCTGCTTCAATTCAGGACCTGATTTACTGTCACCACATATCAATGGCTTAGACTTTTTGACCTTCTTGTTTTTAATGCCAATGTTTTCCCACATGCTAAAAATCTCATCAATCAACTTCTAAACATCTCCAGTTCTAAATGCCAATTGTAAAATGTGATCAACACCTCTGAATATATCACTAGGAACGTTGCATTTTCCACCTTTTGAATTGGGTTTCTCTTCAATTTGATAGCCTATTTCCATACAACATTCCTTTCGAAAATCTGCAGTAACATTTATTCTATCCCCACCACATTTTTTCTTGAAATTCACTATAAATAAATCTAACCCTTTGGATGAAAGTCATAGACATCCTATATTCATTATTTGAATTATGATCCCATGCCACTAACTTTGCTTATGTATCCGATAAACCAACATAAATTATACATTTCATTGTTTCAAAACGTGGGTTATTGGGATATTCCTCCATCAATTGTCTTTGAGCTTCTATAGAATGGTTCCCCC
>APFE030975048.1:203087-218289 GCA_000404065.3 Pinus taeda | reverse complement strand
TTTTGAACCAACTTCCTTTAAAGAAGTTGCTTCTCATGATGAATGGAAAGAAGCGATGCAAAAGGAGTATGATGCCCCCATAAAGAACGACACTTGGAAGCTGGTTGATCCTCCATTTGGAACCAAACCAATTGGCTGCAAGTGGGTCTACAAGAACAAGTACAAAGCTGATGGCTCACTTGACAAGCACAAAGCTAGGCTTGTGGAAAAAGGTTTTGCACAAAAGGAAGGGGTCGTTTATGAGGAAACTTTTGCCCCCACAACAAAATGGGCCACCATCCGGACACTCTTTGCACTAGTAGCTCAGAACGGTTGGAAAGTCCATCAAATGGATGTAAAAAGTAAAAACTGCCTTCTTGAATGCAGATCTAAAGGAAAATGTTTTTATGTCCCAGCCTGAAGGATTTGCTGTGAAAGGACATGAACATAAAGTATGCAAACTTGTGAAGTCCTTGTATGGCCTCAAACAAGCACCACGAGCCTGGTATGAAAAACTAACTGAGCATCTTCTGAAACTCAACTTCAATCATTTTTGATCTTGATGATGCAACTTTATTTGTCAAGAAAGTTGGCAAAACAGTTGTATATCTTGTGGTATATGTAGATGATCTTTTGATGACAGGGAACAATGAAAGCTACATTGCATCCATAAAGAAGGAATTGGGGAAAAGTTTTGAAATGACTGATTTGGTCTATGTTCATTACTATCTTGGCATTGAAGTAACCCAACATCCAAAATCCATATTTCTTTCTCAAAAGAAATACATTGGAGATTTGTTAAACAGATTTGGCATGACAGAGTGCAATCCTCTTTCTACTCCAATGGAACAAAACTTAAAGCTCACATCTACTGAAGGAAAGGAATTTGAGGATGCAACAAAGTACAGACAGCTTATAGGAAGTCTCTACCTAACTACTACCAGACCAGACATTTCATTTGCTGTTGGAATCATCTCCAGGTTTATGCAAAAGCCTTGTGAGGGACATTGGTCTGCTGCAAAAAGAGTTCTAAGGTACTTGAAGGGAACTCAAGACCTTGGAATCAAGTATACACAGGTGGACGAATTCAACTTGATTGGATACTCTGATTCAGACTTCGATGGAGACAAAGAAACTGGAGTATCTACTTCAGGATATGCTATGAGTCTTGGATCAGGAGCTGTCTCTTGGAGATCATGCAAACAACCAGTTCCAGCAGATTCCACAATAGAAGAAGAATACGTGGCAGCAGCTGAAGCAACAAAAGAAATTGTGTGGCTCAGAAAAATTCTTGAAGATTTGCAGGTAAAACAAGTACAATCAACTCCACTCATGATTGACAATACCTCTGCAATAAAGTTGGCCAAGAACCCAAAGTTCCATGATGGAATGAAGCACATCAATTCTAAATATCATTTGATTCGACATCATGTTGAGGCCAAAACAATCCATCTCCACAATTGTTCCATGAACGAGCAAATTGCAAACGTCTTCACCAAAGCGCTTGGAGAAGAAAAGCTTGAAAGATTCAGAACGATGCTTGGACTCACGAGCATCCCTTCAGGTTAAGGGGGGGAATGTTGACACCTAATCATCAGGATTGGGTGAATAACTGAAGTTGATGTAAATAAATAATAAAGAATATGAATAGTCACTGGGAGTTGAAATGAATAGTCTCTCTCTCATGTATATAATAAACACCAACCTAAATGAAATCACAGATTGTTTTGAGGAGTTACTGCATGGTCTGACAAAACTAAATTAAGTTCTTGAGTTTATATATATGTATTATTGTTCTTATAGACTCTTATACTATGGATAATTATGTAAATATACTATGTATATTTAATCTAAAGTTTAACATACAACTTTGTGTACAAGCATAGTTACGTTTGGCTATTTATATATATTATTTGTAATTAATTCTAGTTCAAATTACTATGAATAAAAATAGCAGTGATAATATTTACTTATATAATTATTGTAAATTTTTTAAACAATCATAGTTTAGTTTTTTAGTATTTCTAGTAAATAAATAGAGCATAAAAAAATATTCCAACTACATTAAATTTATACACAAATAAAGGTTCACTTGGGTACCAACTTGAATAATATGTCTAGAAAACTAATAGTTGAGTACTTGACTCCTCCCAACCTTGATACTACATTAAGCTAGTATCCCTTCAAGCATAATAGGTGTGCAAACTCTTTTCCTTACTAATCCCAGGTTCAGAGTTAAGTTTGCCAACCAAATCCCTACACTACTGACCCTTTTGGCATCAATCCACGGAACGCAAACTAAAGTCTCACCTGAAGTAGTATGGGGGGATGTTGGAAACAAGTTTCCGCACCCAGAGATGGTTATGATGTCGTTTTATGCCCTAAACCTGCCTTTGCACAGATCGATAAGCCCTTAAGGCTTATCGATATGACTTTCTCTTGCCAACCTCTAGACCCCCACGAAGGTCTACGACTATCTCTCACATACCTTAAACAAGCGAATCAACTACTTATGTACTTCTGAGATTGCTTCTACTTCTATATTTACCCAGATCAACTTAAGTGTCTGATAGTTTTAACATGTATTAAGATACTCTTCCTGTAAACAAATATTATGACTTGCGTTCGTATAACAATGTAAAACATATAGATTCACGCATGAACACAACATTAAATCATAAACCCATTATTCATCATAACATAAACACATTCATTCATAACAGAGGTAATTAGATAAAACACAAATATTTCCAGAACAGTCTCTTTATTGATACTTCAGATTTTGTTACAAACTCAAAACTACCCTGCACGCTCAGCTGCATGGGTCTACGCACTCAGCTGTGGACTCTACTCTAGGTCTCTATGCACACAGTTGCAGAGCCTCTCTTATACTCTAAGATTCTTCACTCTTCACTTCTAATGAACCATCACATCAACTTCTCTTAACTTCACTGAGCTGCCTTAGACTCTCTAAGCCTCACCTTTTTATACAATCCCATGGTTCGCCTACCATGGGTAGGTCTATACAAGTCGACACAACTTGCATAAAAGAAGGGTAAAGACACTTTATGACACATTACATCTACATGCTCCGCAATCATAACTTGCAGAGAATTTACGCTTTACATCACAAAACTTGGGTTTTTGCCCCAAAATTGGCTTTAGGGGACCCTGTCCCAACAGGCCCCCAACACAAATATTGTGACTCGTCCCCGAGTCACTCTGTTGGTGCGAAGATCTTACTGTGAAGACTTTCCAACTCCACTTGTGCTACTACAACTTCAGCTGTGCACTGCGTAGCTACCTTCTTGAACTGCTCCACTAGCTGCTCGGTTGCTGGTCCTACGCTATCTTCTTAGATATTTTGCTATGATCTCTGTAGGCTGGCCAACTTCTCCCCAATGGTGGTGGATATCACATAGGCCTCATCTAGCCAAGGCCTTAATCTGACCTTGAGGATTGCCTCTTTCCTCTGTGTTTCTTCCACCTGTTCTTGCAGTTTCTTTGCCTTCTATAGCTTTGCCAATATCTGTGTGACAATGATAGTGTGCGTTGCCGCATTTGCTTTGTCATACTATTACTGCAGTTCCCAGGCCTCTGTGTTTGACCTTTGCAAGTTAGGATCTTCCTGCAGACTCGTGATTAGCTCCATAGACTGCTCGAAGAACACAATGCATTTCGCCACCACGACATCTGCTGCAGTGACTCCATCCCTTAGAGCAGCTTCACGTTGTTCTTTAACCTGTAGTGGAATTGAAGGTCGTGTCTTCAACTCAAGTTCTGTAATTTTCAGGTTCAGCTCAAACTGAACCTTGGCCATCTTGGTCTTCGCATCGTGCACACTTGCAACCAACTTCCGAATCTTGGCTTCCACTGATGCTTCTTCTGGGATATGCAGTTTTAGAATGGTTCGGCATGCTTCGACTACTACTACGGTAGTGTGCTCATTCTTCTCCTGCACCTTCTTCCAAGCTTCTAGGACAATTGTCTTCTCAACGAATATCTATTCATTGTTGATTTTATGCTCACTGATCATGTTCAACGTGCGCTGCTCTCGGGCCTTAAGCTCTTCAATCACACCTACTTGTAGGGTGTGAAGGAGTTCATTGGGGAGCGCAGCCTAGTTGAGGCCAACATTCCTCAGCACACTAAAAATAGCCTTGTTAGCTTCCGCCTCTGCGCACTGAGCTCCATTTAGTAGTGCAACTGCCCATAGATCCAAGGATCAGACCAACTCTACCATTGCCATTATCCCTGATGCTAAACTGGTTGAGGCTGCACTACTCTACCCTGCTTCCGCATGTAGTTTGGTTGTTTGGATTTGAAGCTCGTGCAGACCCGCCTATATGGCACTGAGTGCCTACTTCTACTGCTGCTCAAACTGCTACAACAGTTCTATGGTCGTATCCCTTACCTTGTCCCAAATGTCATCTAAGTCACCCTCTGTCAAGGTGATCAGGTCTAGGGATGACTTAGTGGCCTTGGTCTTTCTGCGTGACCCTTCCTTCTCTTGTTCCCTTTTCTGCTTCACCCGTAATGGAGTACTTTCTAGATCTCCACCGCCTTGTTCTGATTGCTCTTCTTCCTCTGTCTATGGTGAAGGGGATTTCTGGCTCCTGTCAGAGCTGCACTCTTCCTGCTCTACTTTTTCCTTAGTAGCACGCTCTACTTCTGTGTGTGCCTTCTCCTCAGTATCCTTCTTTCTCTTTTCAGCCAATTGCTGAACTTTCACTCGGGTTGCTTCTTTCTTCTTCTTTTCTATAGACTTACTAGTCCCGACAGACAAATTTGATGCTGTGCGCCAATTTTCTAGCCACCAATCGAGGACCGATGCAATGATATCATCCGTCTTGAGGTATGGTAAATCATACCACTTCTATTCTGGGTCCTTTCGTGACTGGATGGAGATACCGTGGAAGTCCGCTATGAACACCGCTTACCCAGATAGCTACTCGAAGAAGGTTGGTGACAATCGTGGCTTTCAATTGATGGCCATATTAATGCTCATCTCCACCAATACCCAAAACACTTTGCTCTCCTGGACCCGCTCAACGTCTTTTGTGGCCCATAGTGAAGCAAACTTCGCTGCTTTAGGCAAATCTGGTGTGATTGGAGGAAATTGGCTGTCCTCCAGCAACTCCCACACAACCAACACAATTGAAAGTAAGAGCCATGAGTAGTGAAATGTCTTGCTCTGGTCCTATGCCTTCTTGTAGTTTGCGAGGAACTCGCTGCACAGGTAGCGCACCCAATTGAATTGTACGCCCTCCACGCACTGGGCCACTAGTGAAACAACTAGTGCCTACACCTCGTCCGCGCGACACTTTCTCATTATTTTTCCAGCCAAGATCTGGGCGACCACCTTCACTGCGGGGTCAATTATGCTTGAAATTGAATACCCGCGCGACTTGACTAGTTTAAACTTGTCTTTCATCTTCTTGACAAGGTTGCGCTCGTTTGTCTTTCTGCCAAATGCCTTGGCTAGATTTAATCCTAAATGTGGTAGTAAGTTGATCCCGTGGATCAGCATGTTGGTTATAGGGATCAAATCCTCCAACCATAGGCACTAGTCATGAACCATGCACAACCACTATTTGATAGCGTGGTAGTAATGCAACACCCATAACAGATTCAACAATCTTGCCTTTTCCATCCTGTGAATCGACTTCATCGGCTCCAACGTGGTGACACCAGAATCCTTGTAGAATACTCGCTGCATGAAATTATTGAAACTTAGGTGGGGGAACTGCTTAGTGTCGCCCAAGTCCCAATCTTCAAGCTTCAGAGATGGGACGCGTGCCAAGCGCAGACCTTCAAACGTGATATTCTCTGGCAACAAGGGTGTATGGAGGAGAAAATTTCCCTCATCTGGGTCCTTTGGGACCTTCACCTTTCCCTGGCGTAGAGGGATGTATTCTGGCAGCTTTGAAATAGGGTCTACCTCCTCAATATCAGTGTCCTCTGCGCTCTCATCGTCCTCCAAGTCGATCATTTTGCTCTTTTCCTGTGTGGTTGGCTTTTCTTTTCTCTGATGTTTCCTTGGTGATTCGTGCATTGGTAACATCTTCTTCTATTTATCCTTCTTCGGCTTGGGAACCTCTCCTGCCGGCGTAGGCTTCGGCCTAGGTGACCTCGGTGATTTTGGCATTGCTGCAGGCACCTTCATACTTACGACCTCAGGGGTAGATCCCTCAGAGGAAATAGACCCTCCAACACTTGTAGTTTTCGTGGGTTCAGACATCAAGTTGTTAATAGGCTGTTGGGTTTCCTCAAGTAACCTGTCAAACACAGAATTAGTGACCAAGTCCTCAAAGAATGCATAGTTCATGCACACCAGACAACGTGACACATAAACTATCATAATGCAAAGTGTCTCTCATTGGGCAACCATCTGTAATTTATAGGCAAGTTCGAATTCAAATTCAACAGTTCCCCCCAAAATCGGCTCATAAATGCTAGATTGGCAGCAGATTTTCAAAGATCTCGCTCTTAAATTCCACCTTAAATGTCGCCCCCACTCCTCTTAGCCATTTTCTCACTATCAAATCATGAACAATGACGGTAACAGTCACTTTCTAGCTACGTTGCGCAATCTCTCGTCCTGTAGAACAACTCCCTTTGTGCGTCTGTTGACATTGTGACACCCGTCTATCCTGCGCGGGTCCCTCACCGTGCAGCTCTACAACCTGGACAATGTTGTTTATAGTCCCGCACCTCCTTGTAGTTCCATGGAGTGCTAAGACTGTGCTACCGTCATATAGTCATTTGGCCGGATCCTCGATATATGGCTTCAATCGACTACCATTTACCTTTCCGGGAAATGTACCTCCATTCAATTTCACAAGTTGAACTGCTTCACCATCGGTAATCTCCTTGATCACATATGGCCCCAGCCAATGCATCTGAAATTTTCCTGGAAATTTATCAAACTTGCCATCATAAAATAAAACTAAATTGTTTACCTTGAAGGTGCACAATTTGATGCGTCGATCGTGCCGTGCCTTTTCGTGCTCCTTCTGAACTTGTTGATGGAATCCAGCCAAGAATCTATCTTCCTCCAGCTCTGTTAGTTGTGTGAGCCTTTCTTCTAAGCCTCCGCGGTCCACCATTCCTATGAATGCCACTATTCATAGACTAGACACAATGTACTCCATCGGCATCACAACTTCTACACCATAGACCAGTTGAAAAGGTGTCTATCTAGTCTACTTTTTATAAGTAGTTCTATAAGCCCATAACACCATTGGTATACACACATCCCATCATTCCTCTACACATTGTAAACCTTTGCCAGGGCATTATCCAATATCTTATTAAATGCTTCCAATGTCCCATTAGCCCGAGGGTGATATGGCGTGCTCTTTTGATAATAAACTTGGAATTCCTTTGTCAGAATACTAATAGTTTAATTAAGGAAATGTGTACCATGATTGCTCATCAAAATCTTCGGGCAACCAAACCTAGTTAGCACATATTCAAATAGGAACTTCATTGTTGTTTCCCCTGTACAATCCTTTATAGGTTGTGCCTCTGCCCATATTGTCAAATACTCAGTCGTGGTGATGATATGCCACACACTTTTCTTCCTTCCTGGAGGCTGAACTGGTCCTACAAAATCAATTGCCCATTTTTCAAATGGCTACAATGACACTTTTGGATTCAGAGGCAGATCATCGCTTCATGATGGCCTGCTCGTCCACTGACATGCATCGCATGTCCTACAATATGATTTCGAATCCTTGTGCACTGTTGGCCACCACAACCCAGCGCATAAAATCTTCTGCGTTGTTGCTTTTCCTACATAATGGCCTCCCGCAACCCCTCCATGAGCTTCGGCTAGGATGCTTCTTCATTCAAACTTAGGCACATAACGTCGCAATATCTCATCCACTCCCATCTTATACAAGTGACCTGCAATAAGAGAAAAATCTGCCGTGCGTACCACCAATTCCTTATTTTGTTGGCTGGTGTACTCTTCTAGAGCCATTCCTATAGTCAGAAAGTGTATGATGTCTACAAAATGATTATCTGCTACGTGCACCGAAAAGAGCTGCGCATCAGGCATTCCTTCCTCCAAATTAGTGGGATCCTCACCTGTTTCAATGCACGAAAAATGATCCGGTCCTGCATTCAATCACCCTGGCTTCATAATGACTTCGAAATCATATTCTTGAAACAACAACATCCATAGGCACATCTCCCCCCCCCGCCCCCACCCCAGCACAGGCTTGTTGACCATGTACTTTAATGCAGAATGGCTTGTATACATCTTAAAGTGTCTGCCTAGCAAGTAGTGTCTGAACTTCTGGATTGTGTACACCATAGCCAAACCTTCATGCTCTATCGTTGAATAATACTCTCCCTCACTTGCCTATGTCAGTACTTCTCCCAGTGCAATACATGACGCATCCACATGCACATGAAATTCCTTCTTCGAATCCGAGAAGACTAGGATCGACGCAGTGACCATCTTTTCTTTTAACACTTCCAAGCTCTACTGAAATTCTTCATTCCGATGGAATGTAGCATCCTTCTTCAATAGTTTTTGCATCAGTGAGGTAATCTGGGCATAAATTTTGTTGAACTTTTGATAATAACCAGTATGCCCCAGCGTTGCGTGCAATTGTTTGACACTTCTTGGCACCTCCAAATTCATTATAACTGAGATCTTAGCTGGATCCACCATTAATCCTTATCTGCATACTACATGAGCCAACAAGATTCCGAAGGGAACACATAACAAACATTTTTTCAAATTTAGCGCGATCTAATACCTCCAGCATGTATCCAACATCAAGCGTAGACTAGCTACATGGCATTTTACCAGCCCAAACACCATCCAATTGTCAAAGTATACCTCCAAGAACTTGTGAATGAAGTCCTTGAACGCCTTGATGACTATGTGCCAAAAGATCTCTGATGCGTTCTTTAGTCCAAAAGGCATTACAGTATACTGAAAGCATCCCCATTCAGTCGTAAAGGTCTTCTTACCCTTATCTTCCGACGCGATATTGATCTGATGGTACCCCAAGAACCCATTAGTGAATGAATATGCTTCATATCCTCCTACATTATCCAACTCTTCATCAGTGAACGAAGTTGGAAAAGGATCATGCATGCAAGCCTAATTCAGCTTCTTGAGATCTACGCATATCCTTATTTCATCATTCTGCTTCTTTTCCTGAACTACCATAGGACTGATCCAATCGGGTTCCTCCACTGGTTCAATGAACCTTGTTTCCAACATTTTGTCCAATTCTAAGCGGACCCTTTCTTTGTACTTAGGATTGAGGCAATATGGCCTCTGTTTCACACGCTTCATGTCTAGTTTCAATGTTATCCTCATTACTCCTAAATCACCTATTATCCCTTTCAGGTCTAAAAACTTTGTAGGGAAAAAATCTTGGTACTTGGGAAGCAACTCAATGATCTTATCCATAGTAACATCATCCCAGTAGTCCCCTATCTTCGCAAAATTTGGCTCCACCTCTATCCCAATGTTCACTTTTCTTGTTTTCAACAACGTGGAGATATCTAGATTCTTTATCTGTGGCCCCTCAACTTCGCGGTGAACTTCTGTCTCTGGGATATTAATGTTCCTTGGATCCTCCTCTTCTTCTTCAATAGTCACATTGTAGCACTCTAGTGCATGGCGCAGCTGGGTGGTCCAACCTGGTTGAATAAAATCCAAGGGATCCTACGGGATTTTGAAGATCACTGTTTTGACCTCCTGCAACGCTTCATCAATGCACTCGAATCTATCTTCAAAGTTGAATGTCATCAAGAATACCTGCCTCAAAATATCCCATTCATTTGTGTTGTGGCAGAGCTCTATTTCCAAGTACCAATGCATTGGTATTACATCCAAGGTGTGACAGAACAAATGCACCCACTCTGGTTGCGGTTCTGCTCCATAAGCATCAGTCCATTTCGCTAAGTGATTACATGGATCACTCCTTCCATTGTATTTCTTTGTCAATCATACCTTTGGGTGACCAAATCATACCCTAATCAGTCTTCTATATTCTCGCCATCCATTGAAATTGCCTTTATGCGTACCCCACCATCTTGTAGGCATAGCACCATGTCCAAGGCTTGGAAGCGATGCTTCTCTGACACTTCCCTTTCAAATGCATCTAGAAATTTATCAACGTTAGTTAAACCATCATAATAAGGTAGAATTCTTACCTTTGACGATACACAACACCACAATTTGGTCTTCACGTTACATCGTAGTATAGACAGTTTGTGCAATTTATTCTGCCAGAGTTCCAATTCCTCATTTGAATCTGATGTACAGGAGCTTTCGCGGTCCCATGCAATACATCCATCTACCGCCGAATTCACCCAATCTTGATCTCGCGCCGTTATCTTATAAATCTGGTCCAAATCATCGTCATTTTCATAATCGCAGATCGGTTTAGTATAGTGCGGTCCTTCTACAGGGTCCAACGGTACTACTATGTAGAGTGATTTTCTTTCAAATGACATCGTTCACTTCTTCAAATTGATCACCCTGTTCATGTTGATAACCTAGTTGATCCCAAGGAGCGTGGGGTATGGATTGCTGTCATCGACAATCTCTATAACTTTGAAATCCGCCAATGCGCTCGCGCCTTCAATATTGACTAGCACTCCCTTTAATCTTCCCATGGGGATAATCTTTTACTGATTCTCCCTCCTCAATTGAATAAGAGACCACTGCAGCGCAGGTCTCCCCATTTTCTCCCATGTATGTTTTGGCAAAACATTCACATCTGACCCAAGATCCATAATAACGTGGTCCATTTCATACTCTCCTATTTGTGCTGTGAGGCTCATCTCACGCCCTATTCTTGCCTTATGCTTACCAATTTTCCTGGCCACGTGCAGTCCCTCAGGAGCATTACAAACACATTTATTGATCAATTCTTGTAATCCCTTTATGACCTTGCTATCACGTAGCAACTTCATACAAGTCTCCAAAAAGGTAGTAAGCATGGATGGGTCCATTTCTTCAGATTGCTTATCTTGATTTCCTGAGGTAGAAGCCTCAGCGAAGCTTTTCTTTGCTTCCATGAAGGTTTCCTTTGTGCGCTCCAAGTCAAAGCCAACCTCCTTTTCTGGAGCTTTGCGGACCTATTCACCTTCTTTAGGTCGCTTTCCCTTATCTTCACCAGTCATCATTCCACTTCACAACACAATATTCATAGTCAGATCCTCTTCGCGGGGTTCAACCCTCATCATCTGTAGGTTTTGTGTAGGTTGCTGAGGCTGCGTCCCCTTTTCGCGCATATTATCTATTAATACGGGGCAGTCTTCTATCGCATGGTCAAACTGGGTACAGTATCGGCACGAGAGGTGCATTGGGTTCGTGCATTCTTGTGCGTAGTGTCTTGGACCTCCATAATTGTAGCAAATAACTTGCCCCCAACCTCTTGCAGGTCCTCCTCCACCTTGGCCTCGTCTGCGCCCCTAATATCCTCCTCGCGGTCCCCTGACACCTTGATTCAAAGGCCAAGTTTCTGTCTGCATTCGATACATGGGCGTTCTCTCCATCATTAACTCATAACTACGAAAATTGTGCTCATCGTGGCCTCTAGATTGGTAGAAGTTACAAAAGATATGTTGTAGTGTCTGTACAAATTTCTGTAACAAGTGGCAATTATTTGTTGCATGTTTTCTAGCTACTTGACATATACCACACCATAGCATGGGCCTTGCACTTGGCCTTGCTTGAGCTTTTGACCTGAGAGGGATCGACCCTCCTCTTGCAACATAATTCGCGAAGACAGGGCAATGCTATTTATCATGCTCTTGAATCTTACATTTCAAACACCAAACCTCTTCACGCATCTCTGGCTGAGCTGCTCTACCCTTCTTTAGACTTTGGAATTCTAGGCAAAGGTTCTGCAACTCCATGTGAATCTGCTGAACTCCCAAAGTAGCATCTTGAATTGGTGTCTCGTGCAATCTCATTGCAATCTTCGGGGCCTCCGCCTGGGTCCCAATCTTTTGCTATGATAAAGCAACCCTCAGATGAGGCAAGAGTGAAGCCACAAACCATTCACGGTGCTGCCCATCCATAATATTCATGTTAGCTTCATGGATCTTGCACTTTAATCTCTGATCCAGCTCCTAGGGTGTCTCGCTAGGCTTCATCCTGATCTCCTTGAATCCAATGATTGATTGCACTTCAGTATTGGGCCTACTGAATTCCTTATTCAGCGTAGTCTAAATGTCTGCCAACGCAACCATTAGGTTATCAGTGTTGTACTTAATGTACCATGTTAGCGTGCATTCCTGTAAAGCAGTAACCAACATAGCTTTCTTCATCTGATCATCTGTAATGCCCTGGGCTTCCCACACAGCTTTTGAAACAAACCAAAACTGGTTTGGGTCCTGATTCCCCAAGCCCTTGAAAATGGGCAATTTGACTAATTCACCATATTGAACTGTGGTGGAGGTGGTGGTGGTGTGGGCAAAGGTGTATGCGGTGGAGGTGAAGATGGAAGTGGTGTGGGTGGATGTGGTATTCACGGGAACCCTCACCTTATTAACTAGACAATGCTCAGTGGAGAATCCTGTGCTGATTCTTTGTCGTCACTCGGAGGGGGCTCAATTAGCGGGCTATATTCAGGTCCTTTTCCTTTTCTATCCTTGAATAACTTTCCACTTCGCGTAGCTCCAAACATCAAGGTAATTTCATAACCTGCTTTTCACACAAGAGCATTTTAATCCAACTATTCAAAGACCTTAAATACTTACCTCGCGGTCCTTTGAAGAAGCATCGCTCTGCTTCGCTGTAGCTAACTAAGGTATTGACCACGAACTCTGTCACAAATCCTCCTATGATACGATCAAGCTAGTGATTGGTAGCACATGCGATCTTATCTTCAGAGGCTTCCAATTTCCACACTAACTCTAGGGTCCACACTATCGGACTGTCAAGCCTCCACCTTCCTTAGCTATTTTCCAATTTAGCGATCCACTCGTATAATTCGACTGGGAAGGAACAAAATAAATTTTTGAGTATCTCTGTGTACATATACCTATCCAACCACTGTTCTTTCATCAATCACAGGTTCCTGTTATCTTGCGTCGTGAATTTGTGTCTTTCTATCCACCCGATCTTCAATTTCATTCTTTGTTGGATTCCAGTGATGTGACATCACACATCTCTTTATGTAGATCCCGGTCTTGACAATGGAACCATTTGTTGGCTTAGTGGTTCCTGATCCAAGTTCAGAGTTAATTTTTCCAAACAATTCCCTACACTATTGGCCCTTTGAGCATCAATCCACAGAGCGCAAACTGAAGTCTCACCCGAAGCAGTATGGGGGGATGCTGGAACCAAGTTTCCGCATCCAGAGATGGTTATGATGTCATTTTATGCCCTAACCCAGCCTTCGCATAGATCGATAAGCCCTTAAGACTTATCGATATAACTTTCTCTTACCAACCTCTAGACCCCCACGAAGGTCTACGACTGTCTTTTGCGAACCTTAAACATGCGAATCAACTACTTACATGCTTCTGAGATTGCTTCTACTTCTGTATTTACCCAGATCAGCTTAAGTGTATGATAGTTTTAACATGCATTAAGATACTCTTATCGTAAATAGATATTATGACTTGCATTCGCATAAAAATGTAAAACATATAGATTCGCACATCAAAACAACAATAAATCATAAACCCATTATTTATCATAATATAAACGCATTCATTCATAACAGAAGTAATTAGATAAAACATAGATATTTCCAGACCAATCTCTTTATTAATACTTCAGATTTGCTTACAGAATCAAAACTACCCTGCACACTTAGCTGCGGACTCTACTCTAGGCCTCTGCGCACATAACTGCAAAGCCTCTCTTCTACTCTAAGATTCTTCGCTCTTCACTTCTAATGACCCATCACATCAACTTCTCTTAAGTTCATTGAACTGCCTTAGACTCTCTAAGAATCTCCTTTTTAAAATCCCATGGTCTGCGGACCATGGGTAGGTCTATACAAGCCAACACAACTTACATAAAAGAAGGGTAAAGACACTTTATGACACTTTACATCTACGAGCTCCACGATCATAACTTGCGGAGACTTTATACTTTACATCACAAAAACTTGCACTGTCCACCTTAAAACTTGGGATTTTTCCCCAAAATTGGTTTTAGGGTACCCTGTCCCAACAACGTGTCAGATAGTTACTAGCTCATTAATGAGCTTCTCTTTCCCACTCCAAAAGACATCATCTTGTCTTTTAGGGAAACAATTAATTAGCTAATTCCATAATTTCTCAATAAATCTAATCATCCTAATTAGATGCATAGTACTTATTGATGGGTAATTAATATTTACCAATAATTTTGTAGCCTCATCTCTTTTAGCCACATGTACTCCAAAATTAATTTTCCAGATTTATTTATTTATAAAAACAAAACATCATAATTACAAATTTATCATCAGCCATTATTAGTAATATATTACTGATAATTAAATTCTTCACATGTTTTCAGACTTAAAACATTCAAGAAAATGAAAACACATATATACAATATTTACATTTAATCCTCAAGTCAAGGGATATTACACCGTGTAATGTGTCTTGGCTAGTTTTATAAGAACATAAACAATATCTATATCCAACACCAAACATATATCTCGTACCTTGCCAACTACCTCATAATTTCTACTATATCAAATCTCAACACAATATAGAAATATTTGTTATCTTTTATTCCTTCATCTACCTTTAATATACAATGAAAAGTCCATTTCATTTTTCTCGTGCCATTTTCCATTCTATAACATCCTTTGTTGATTTTAAGGGGTCGGTTGCTTGACTTTTACTATAGGTGTTAGTTGGGTTTTGTACTTGAGTAACATTCATAGAGGGTCTAGTTACAACTTTAGATGCTGTAATGGCTGCCCTTGATCTTAAAACATTCATAGATACATTCTTCATACCATTTTTCTAAACAAAAAAAAATTTAAGTTTGTATGTTATCATCATAGGAAATTATATTCTTAATATATTAAGCAATATCTTTATATTTCGAGTTTAAACAAATTTTAGTAACAAGAAAACATTATAACGTCCATGAAAAGAAAGATTGTAAAAATTTAAATAAAAAATAAAATATAGTATAGGTTATTATTATTTTTAGATATCATTTTGGGATTCAACTGCGTTAGGCTAGTCATTCACGTATGACCATTTCCATGAGAGGTAGTCGTAA
>APFE030975048.1:135658-202645 GCA_000404065.3 Pinus taeda | reverse complement strand
AATAAAATTTAGAATTAAATAAGCTGTTTTTTTGTTGACCAAAAAAGGTTCTATTAATTCATCAAGATACTACATTTGATAAACAAAAAGACCTTTGCTCTCCCAGCCTCAACCAAACCAGATTTGTTGGTGAGGAGATCAATGCAAATCTAAGGAAAAACTGACATGTTTTACAAAAAGACCATAGGCTAGATGACCAGATAGCCCAAAACACACATAAAATAAACGTACAACCAACCAACATCACAAGCCAAGAGAAGTATTTGGTGCTTGACCAACACACAGAGCAACTGGATGATCAAAACCTCGATGGGCTTGGAACTCCACATGGGGCAGATGTGCCTTAAAGTAATCTAAGCAATCATTTATGTGCCTGTGACCACGCTATAGAGAAGCCCGACAGTTAAGGATGTCCCATTGATTTTGTTGTATATCATTGAGGAATGAAATGACGTTGTTTCAATCGTCATGTCACTTTTCACGCATATCCTCCAACATAGTCAAGGTAAGTCAAATTTGCACTTCTAGGGACACCAAGGTGATGGGCTAAACCACACAACTTGGGGAGTGTGCCTATCCATGCTCCAAAACATCACCCAATTCCAATTGCTTGACCCTTGCAACATCGTCTGCGCCTGCCTAGTCACCTCTACCCCTCATGGACCATGGGGCTCTACTCCTCGCCAAACATGACCCCTCTACCACATAATGTAAATAACACACCAAAACACCCACATTAAGGGACATCCTTTTTATGTGACTTGGGATCTACGGCAAAAAACCCTGTAGAAGAAAGGCACTGTCATTCCTAACACACCACACAATGAACACCTTAACCGGGCATAAATTCCCCAGCTCTATAGGTGCACTAGAGCCACCCCCAAGTGAAGGCCACCAAAACCCACTCATAACTATTTCTCAATCTTCAGAAGCCCAGAGCCAATCCCCGTGTGGCTCGGTGCATACACCAAACCCAAAATTCACCTCGAAGCAGGTAAATGGAGTCCAACCAAAATGCACCACCATAGAAAGGGCCGGGAAAAACAAATTAAAACTTAAAAGCCCACAAACCTTACCAATTTCCTTTCCAATGTGCCCAAGGCCATCCAATTTTTGCGTACCTCAGACTAGAAAGCTACTTTAGTTCCCCTCAGCTTGGAAATCCAACTATCAAAGAAGATTTATATCGCCGCGACTCTAGGGTCCCAAATGAAGCAAGAAGAAACATAAACAAAGAGCCACTGAACTCCCCTACCTCTAACAACAACCACCCAAATTGAAGTTCTCAGGCATGAGAGCATGCACAAGGTGTTAACCTATGCATATTTTACGGTGTTTTCACAACCTGCGCTATATCCCATAACCTAAAGGTGAAACAATAACAAACGACAAGGCATCATCCTTGTAACTTGCAACAACATTCGTGTGGGTCTAAACCCATCTGCTAGCTGTCCTCGCCATCTCTCTTGTGTGCAACAATTGTGCTTCGCACGAAATTACTCCCTGTTGGACCTTGATGCATATTTCGAAGTCCTCCACCCCCATCAGGGTTAAATAATAAAAATTTAAAAATACCACAAATAGGAAAATAATTGAAATTTTAAAAACTAAAATTAACAAATTTAATTTAAAAAAATAATTAAAAAACATAAAACATTTAAATATATAAAATAAAAAAAAGAAAAAAAAAGGAAAAAAAAGAAAATTTAAAAGTGTATCAAAGATTAAAGAAGGAATACAAAAAATATTGTTAATGTTTGGAGGGTTGATGCCCAACATTGACCCTCTGTTGCATCAAGCGTTAGGTTTTATGTTGAGGGTTGATGCCCGACATAGGCCCCCCACTTTGTCGAGCGCCAAAGGGAGCCGGCATAGCTAGTGCATTGTTGGTGTGGTTTGTGCCGAGGGTTGATGCTCATCCACTCTTGCACTAGCCGTTCTGGTAGCCCCCTTTGGCGTCCAATGCAACCTAGTTTGGTTATTTATTTATTATTTATTTTATTAATATATATTATATTATATATAATACATTATATATATATACTATATCTATTTTTTATGTATATTTTATTTTTTTATTTAAAATCATTTTTTGTTAAATTATTTATTTTATTTTATTTTTAGTTATTTATTTTTAAACTTAATTTTTTTTTTTAAATTATTTTGTTTTTAAAGTTTAGTTTTAATTTCCTTTTTTTTTTTGTTAAGTTTAGTTTAAGGGTTTTTTCCAAAAGTTTAACAAAAAAATTACAAAATAATGCACAAACACATTGTTTTTTTTCTTTTTGTTTAAGGTGAATTTCTATGATCGCAAGGAAAAGAATTACATAATATGTACTTCAAAAATACTTTTTGGCATCCCCCCGGCTAGTTGGACCATACCTAAAATTGGACCCTTTAAAGGCTCAACAAATAGCTACATATCATAACCTAGTTAAAACAAAACATACATATACTATGACTTATAGCCATGCACTCCCCACTGTATGATGTGACCAAAAGAAAGATATAGGAAGAAGACATGAGAAACTCAGGGGATTGGTTCTGAGTCTAAACCAGATACCAAGATTTGACTTATTTGATCTCCAGGAGGTTTTGATGATGCCAGTGGGAGTTCCAAGTGTTGTTCAATGTGGCTTAGTAGTTGGTCCATCTTGTCAAATCTATAGTCGCTATGTTGCAAATACCCATGAAGATGGTTCAATGTCTAGAACATATCTTCTTGCACTTCCTGACTATCCATAATCACTCAGTGTAAGAGAAATTTCACTGTCCAATATAGTTCTATGACTTGCATTTATTGACTTGTTTGATTTCATGTCTAGCTAATATCTGGGGTCGAGGTTCTCATTCTTCCTTGACCACTGCATTCGGGATTGTCATATGCTGTGCTCCTTCTTTCGGTTTCACACGATGTAGTTCTTCATGTTAATGCTAAGGAATATAATCCTTGTATTCAGATACAACTTCTTTCGCTTTGTCCTAGACATTGGGGTTACTTCGTATTCCCCATGATGTTAAGGGTGTAGGATTTAGGAGGATCCTAGAGGGCCAAATTTTCAAAGTCCTCGAAATGTAGCGAAACCAGTCTCAAATTGAAGATCGCATTGTTCTGAATCCAACGGCGCAAATGACCCCTCAATTCGACATCATATGAAGAAGTTATGGCCTGCTGATTTTTTTTGGAAACAACTAAATTTCTTATAGGCAAGACCCATAGGGACACTTGGCATGCTGACATCAACACTATGGATGTTGGAGTCATCCTTACAGGTGATGACGTCAATAGGGTGACATGATCGTATGGACGAAGGAAAGTCAAACCGAGCGTGACATATGGTAGGTGACGTCTGCAGGCTAGTCAGCCGTACGAACCAGTTAGAGCGTGATACATGGCAACCTAGTTAGCATTGTTAGGTTTCCTTAAGGAGGCGACAATCTGGACCTTCTTAGTGGTCGGTGACGATGAATTTTTTAGTTTTTTAAAATGATTGGTAAACCTCAAAATTTTCGGTAAGAAAAAAAAGGTCTTTAGGCCAAAATAGATTAAAATTTAAAAAATGTTCCACCGACAGGTGGACAGTCAAAACCCGTCAACTGAGCTGACAACAATTATCATATATATATATATATATATATGTGCAAATGATACGGGCTAACTTCCAATAGTTTTGTAACCGACAAAACCATTTCAACCGTATGGAAAATATGTACACACAATTGGGTAGGTACAGCGGTTGAATTCACGAGCCCTGGCCTGCAAGGCCTTAAAGCTATCACCATAAGCATCATGCCCATTGGTGTGGCTTTGTAAAATTAGTCGTCCCTTATCTACTTAAACTCACCCCAACGTGTGGAGGAGAGGGGCATGAACGACATAACCTAATGCCCATATTGCTTGCGGAACTCGGAGTTGGAACCGCGCCCCACCTGGGCGCGATTTTTGGGAAAGATTCCAAGGAATATTGGAGACAATATTCTACATAGTATATTTCAGGGAAACTAAAAGATTCCCTAGAGCCCCAGAGGTCACCAACATAGAGCATGGCTGAATTTATAATCATTTTTCATGATTTTTTGCCAGGAATCTAACCATGTAGTCTATTTCTTCAGCAGAGATCTAAATTTTCATTCCATCCCCGAAAGTGGAGGTCTAAGGTGTTATTTTGTAATTTATTGTAATTGGATTTTACTACCAATTAATGAAAGAGGACTCCCCACATTGAGTAGCGCCCAGAGATGTAGCCCACACTGGGTAAACTCTGTTATCAAGTTGTTTGTGTGCCTTTGATCTCATGGTTTCTTTTGATTTCCGCTTCTTTTATGTGTATGTTTCACTTGGTTACATGCTCTTTTAAATGCAATTATGTATGCATCATTGAAGAAAAATATATGGATCAAGTTTGGTATCAGAGCAGGTCTTCTTGATGCGAGTTACATGAGTGAATGCTAACCAACAACAAGATCCACAAAGTTGAAGGAAAACTTGAATACTTTGATCCCGAAGTGGGGTTTGCAACACGAACATAGAAAATGACAAATGAGGAAGCTCGAATGGACGAAGAGTGAAATTATTGCAAGATCTTCCTCACCATGGCAGAGAATGTAGACAATTTGTTTGTAGAATATGAGAAGACAATAGAGCCTTATAAGAAAGAGCCAGATGATCATGCCTCGACAAACCATGGAGGTGGAGGAGAAGATCCCCCTCCTTCTCTATCATCCAGTGACAATTCTTCATCTTCTTCTCATCATTCTAACGGGCACCATAGGAATGCATCTAAAAATCCATTTTTTAAGCTAGATGTAAAGTTTGATTTTCCCATATATAATGGAGAATGTAATGCAAAGAAGTTAAACAATTAGATTAGACAAATCAAGGATCTATTGTCAGATTCAACAGATCAAGGAAGATGTGACCAAGATCCAATTAGCATCTCTTCATCCGAGTGGCACTGCTCTCATCTGGTGGGAGAGAAAGTTGTAGAAAGGTGTAAAAACCTTTAATGGAATGGAAATATTTGAGGCAAGGAAAGGGTCAAAATGTACAAAACTTCACAGAAGAGTTTAGAAAACAAGCTTGAAATTTGAGTATTTCACTTTATTCACCAAAAACTGTAACAAAGTATATTGGTGCTTTACATAGCTACATCATGAATTCTTTGTTGTTGTTTAAGCCTAATACTATTGATGCGGCTAGTGTGAAGGTCATTCACATTGAAAGCAGGGGCAAGAATAACAAAGGGGATCAACCCAAGAAATCATCTTTCAAACCTCATAACGGAAAGTTCAAAGGAAAAGGCAAGGGAAAGGACAAAAATGTAGCTACAACCAAGAAATAAGAGGGAGAAAAGTCATCTTGTACACATTTCAAGAAGGAAGGCCATGATGATGAACACTGTTGGAAGTTGCATCCAGAGTTGAAGCCAAAGAGATTTGGTGGAAAGGACAAGAAAAAGACAATAGCAACTGTGCAGTAGGACCTTGGATCCAACTTCGGTGACGAGCCACAGATCTCAACAGTGGGAATACAAGGTAACCTTTCTCTTCATGCTAATGAAAATTATGAAGTTCATGCAAGTACAAGTTCTTAAAATGAATCTCTTATTGATGAACGAAAGATGACTATATTGTTCCACATTAGAGTTGTGATGAAACATACTAAAGTGGAAACCTTGTTTGATCTGGGCTCACAAGTAATCTTGATTTTAGAATCCTTGGTTAAGAAACTAGGGTTGGAGACCAAGCCTCATCCTAAACCCTACCTTCTTGGTTGGGTGTGTGACAAAGCCAAATTACATGTAACCAAATAGTGTAGGGCTTGATTTGTGATTTCATCCAAACTAGTAGATGAGGTTGAACTTGATGTTGTACCTTTTGACATTTGTGGCATTGTATTGGGGAGTCCATATTTGTATGAAAGGAAAGAAATTTTATTTGCCATGAAAACAAGTATCATCTCATGAAATACAAAGTGGAATACATTTTTATACTAATCTTCTATTTTAGTGTGTCAAAGGATTTCGGTTGCTTTCCTTCCCACTGAAATGTTTGCTTCACACCCATCAATGCATGCAAGGGGGATGCAATGACGAAGAAGTTGGCAATGAACCTTCTCCAATATTGTACAACACCCAAAAATCTATGAACCTTTCTAACATTGGTGGGTTTAGGCCACTTCAAAATCACATCAAATTTAGAAGGATCTATTTTTAATTGTCCACCTCCAACAATGTGACCCAAGTAAACCAAAGAGGTCTTATCAAACTCACACTTAAAAATTTTGACATATAATTTTTCTTTTTGCAAAAAATCAAGCACCCTTTTAACATGACTCACATGATATTCTCATGTTCTGCTGAAAACAAGAATGTCATTAAGATACACAAGTAAAAAATCATCAAGAAAAGGTCTAAAAATGTCATTCATCACCCTCATGAATGTGGTTGGAGCATTGCACAGTCCTAATGACATCACCATTCATTAAAAAAACCCTTGCTTTGTCTTGAATGCAGTCTTCCATACATCCTATTATGCAATCCTGACTTGATGATAACCACTGTGCAAGTCCAATTTTGTGAAATAGATAACATTTTTCGATTGATCTAATAAATCATCAATGAGAGGGAGAGGGTATTGATTCTTCACTGTTATCTTGTTGAGTTCCCTGTAGTCCATGCACATCCTCCATGTCCCATCCTTCTTTGACACTAACATGATGGGTGAGCTGCATGGAGAAGAACTTAGCCTTATGACCCCTTGGTTCAACAATTCATGCACTTGTTTCTTTATCTTCTCCATCTCAATGGCTGACAATCTATACATACCAATATTTGGTAAAAGAGCATCCTGTTGCAAGTGAATTTCATGTTGGATCTCATGCTTTGGAGGCAACCCACTTGGTTCCTGAAAAATTTCGTTATAGTTAGAAACAATTTCATATAATATTTGTTTTATGAGTGGGATCACAACCTTGGAAAGATTACATGTCTTGGAATTTTTTTTTCTCACAACCATGAGAATGCACTTTTTTTTGGAATTTATCAACCTCTTCATCTAACCTGCACTTACAAGACTTGCAATGAACTTGGCATGATGAGTTTCCTGTAATCAACTCCATGGCACTAAGAAACCCTTCCAGAACCGAACTAGCTATGCTATGATGCTAGTGAAATATATCTAGGGTGCTAGTGATACATGACTAAGAGTTCATTTGGGTGAAGCATATGTAGTTTGAATGACCCCAAGGGGAGAAAACCCTTCAACATTAATGTAGTTCTTTTCATGTGACCAAGAAAATTGTAACTTACAAGGTTAAGTTAATGTAAAGAAATGCAGACCCTGCTAAGTAGATGGTATTCCATGTAATTGTTTCATATTAATAAAAGGTCTCTAAGCCTATTGTTCTTTACTTTCATTTCAATATATTATGGCTTTTGCTATGGCCTGTATCAAGGCCTGCTATTTCTTTTTCATTTACGTATTTAAGTGCTTCTTATATCACAATTAAACATTTATTCAAAATAAGCTCGACTTATTAATATAGCTTAGTCCTTATTATCATGTGGTTTATGTAGCATGCGATCTCAGTGCTACAAAATGGCATAATATTTGTTATCACGTTATTTCATTTGCCTTCTGCTAAATCTTGTAGGTTGTAACAACATTAGCAAATGCTTCACACAACACCTCTTCGGTCCAAAGGACCACACTTAAGAAATTCATATAAAAACAACAATTGTTCAAAATACAACACATACATATATTCATGCATATTTTCATAGCCATAAAAGCATCTCCACACAAAGGAGTGCACACATTCTTATTATATCAACAACAAAGATATAAATTCAGAAATCCCAAAAGCATTTTAAACAGAAAGGTATCATGATTCATCAATAGATAACCACGCGCAAGCGAATACTTATCTTTGAGCTTGCAGAGAAACTAAGTCCGGGAAAAGGGCTCTCCACCCAACCATAAACAACTATAGCCACACTTGTAGCTGTAACCCCCGAGCCAGATTCCAGAGTCTGAGGGGGATGTTTTCTTTAAGCGATTAAAACACCAACTGCCAACTAAAACATGGAATCCAGATGACCTCATTCCTCAATCACACCAACTGAACAATGTTTCCTTCAACAACACAGGGAATCTAGAGCTGCTCCACCTCACCCCAAGTGCTCACACAAGGATTCACCCCCTTTTAGGGAGTCCAGAGTCAACTATTACAAGTATACAGTAACCACAAGTCTTCAATCACGTCTTCCTTTAATGCTACTTCAAGATGGCCTCTTCCTGATCTGTTACAGGCCTTAGAGTCTACTATCTCAACCCATAGCCTCCATGGGATCCAATACATTACAGGGCTCCAGATATTCCAACCCAACTCGTAGCCTTGAGAGACCCAATCTATTACAGGGCTTTAAAGACCCCTGTCTCAACCCACAACCTATAGGGACCCAAGATCTTATAGGGTTCTAGGGATCTTATCTCAACCCATAATCTCTAGGGACCCCAAGTTGTTATAGGGCTTCAGAGACTAGCAGATCAACCCACAACCTCCAATGAACCAAAGAACAAATCCCATTCTATTCTCTTCTCTCCTCTTTAGAGCTGTTTGTTTTTTTCTCTCGTTCGATGCTCGAATTCCTCTACTTCCTCTATCTACCTCTTGCATGCCTTCAAATGCTTCTAGCCTTCCCTTCGAATGAATTCTTACCACTGTCTTTTTCTTGGTTTTATAGGGACTGCTACGTCCTTGCTGACCTATAATGTGAAATCCCTCTGTTGGACTTCTTGTGCTCTTTTCTTATTGTTGTTTCTTAAGAAAAATGGGTATGCATACTTTCTCTTGCAACCCATTTAATTCAAGAACCAATCCCTTAAATTCATGCACCAACAAAATTTTAATGGTTGTTCTACAATTCAGGTTTCTTTATCAGCATAAGAAACCACAACATCCCAAGCAAGAAATCCACCTCCCTAGCTCTGAAATTCGTGTCCTTTTTGACTACATACCTTTTTTTTAAATTTCATATGTAGAAGAAATATTTATAATGTATTTTATGAGAGGAACATGGGTGAGGTTGTCACAATGGAGTGGAAACATCATAGTTGCATACACAAAAAAATTATTGTGTAGGTTTTCATTATCATTTCTCTCTCAATAACGCAACACAAGTTTCTATCTCTCCTTAATGATCTCGCTTTATTGAATGCTCATTTTGTCATGTTAGGCATGATCGTTCTATCATGTTAGGCATGATCGTTCTATTATGTTAGGCGTCGACACATAGATACCATGGTAATGTGCTTCCAAGTTCCATGGAGTGATTGCACATTGACCCAAAGGTCAATTGTTATATTTCACGAATAATAAAAATTCACAACAAGAAATGTACATGCGTAGGGTCCCTTGCAAGAGGGAACACATAGCTCTGAAAAGAGAATTTACATGGGTAGAGGGATGGCTAGATGGGAGTTACAATGTGGGAATTATATGAGCAGAGAGTTGCTCATTCATAACTTGTAATGGGAACATTGTGAGGGAAAGGAAACATAGAGAAACAAATACATTGAACTCGAGAATCCCTAGCGATCATAGTAGAAGGCACAACCTAAATTGAGGACCTTTGGACCTCAGATCTGACACCATGCCAGGCTAGAATTTAGGTAACTCCCGAATTGTATTCTCTATTAAGATAATTGTCAATATATTTACACATAGAATGGTGACCCTTGGGTTTCATATTCCAGGGCCTTTTCATATTCTACATATTATATTTACATATTTATATAATATTTTCCTAATCTCAGAGGATTAGGTGTCATGAACTTCTTTAAGACAAGATTACCTTCAATCTTGAGTTTGATGTCCTCTGTCACACTAGTTACTTGGATCATGAATATGGAACACCCCTTTTGGTTGCACATCTGCTGACGATGCTGGTCTTGCCAACATTCAAGGGGTCTCCCCGATATGTGGTCCCAATTAGACCTCACACAATTTTGGATAGGATCCCCATCCGGAATATAGCTCAATTAATGATTATCTTAAAGATATGCCTTGGCTCTAAATGTCAGCAAGAGAGAGAATTAAAATGTGCCGTCGAGAAGAACGGGGGGTGTTCGTGGTGAGTGTTCGATCATGTGTGTCAAAGTTCTTTCATTGTGGAGGGGAGGAAAAGTGACCCTTTAAGAGAGAGGTAGTAGTACCACCCTAGTAGAGACACACATGAATGAGAAGGATCCATACAACATCAGTGAAATAGTCCACAAAGATGTGATGGTCAATGCAACCAATGTAATGACGAGGATCTCTCTGATATCCAACAGAATAGTCCACAAGGATGTGACAATAATAATAACAATTTCAACACATTCTCAATATGATAAGTACCAAAATAACTAAAATAGTTGAACTACTTTAGCACAAATAAAAGAAAACATGAATTACAAACTTTCACAGAATAGTCTTACAAATATCCATTATCCATGCATGAAGAATGTGTTGGTCCATAGTAATTCTTATATTAAGTAAAATTTCCAAGACACATGTATACAATGAACACCACTAGCTCCAATAGTGGAGCATTGGAACCACTCCTTTCTCCTCAAAAGAACTAGTTTATCTCTCTAATGCCTTGCGGGAGGAGCCAACATGAAAAGTCCTTTGCTCTTACAATGAGGGTGTATATATAACAATGAGGAAGTGATGCTTCACCTTCCTCATGAATCTTCATCTACCCTCATGATTGTTTGACTTCCTATGAATTTTCAACTTTACATAACTCTTCATATTCCATACATTTCCTTTGCACTTCCACTTTACAATACATTTTTGAAACATTATTTACATCATTAACCACAATGGTGTGGCATGTGACAACTAATGACATGACATGACATGAATTTCTGACATATACTTCCTTGATGATGTTGCAATGTCAAGCCATTGCGACCACTGTGTGTTCCAGGTCTTCTTCTATCCACCTTCACATGGCTTGGTGATAAGGGATCTTCAGTGAACTCAAATCTTGAATGGTGATAAAAAAATAGTGTCCCTTTTCTTTCTCTTGATTGAACAACTTGCATATTCAGCTACAAGATGGTCTTTCAACATGTTGTTCTCCTTCATCATCTCGCCATGGTACAATAAGGTACCCGTTTCTACAATTCACTCATGACGAGACAAAATCAGTCCGAAAACAACCTAGTCTAATATTGAGCATGGTAATCCATTGATTGAGTCGAAACCAGATGGAAGGTTGGGAAAATGGATTAGTGATTGCGTAATTGTGCATTTCAAGAAGGAAAGGGGAATCTTGAGCCTTGAGACTACGCATTGTGTAGTTGAAGCTAGGCTAAGGGGACAAATTACGTAATTCCCATGGTCAGTGTGAGAGGCTAAGGGGATGGGCATTGAGTGAGAAGATTGTGTAATTTTGGAAGAGAAGAGAGGTTGGACCATTGCGCAAATGTGTAGTTCAAGAGCTCAAGGATGAGCTTAACACTAGATACTATGTAGTTGGCAGTTAAGGCCAGGTTGGGAGGAAATATTCCGTAATTCTGGGAGCCAAGGCTAAGTCTTGAGCACAAACAATGGGAAGTGCAACAGTAATGGGAGGCAAGAAATGTGAATTTCATAGTGCCAAAAGTCAACAACTGAGGACAGATATTACACAATGCACAGTTCAGGGAGGTTGGGTGAAGCTAGGTTGCTTGGTCAGGAAGCCTTCCAGAAAAAGATTAAGTGCGAGATCAGTGATGTTGATGTGGATAGTGATAAAAATTTTACTATGATCACACACTTAGAACACTTGACGACACAACGACATAGATCATCTAGGACACATGACAATACATTTCCCTCCATGTGACAACCTTACGACAAATTCATGACAAGTGCGACACTTAAAATATACTTTGCAATGACCATGAAGACACTTGTGTGACAATGCTTAAAACTTTGGAAATGAGTGTGCTGGGTGTTTAAATGGTTAGAAAAACTCATTTACACAAAGGTGACCTCTTGAAACTACCAGAAAAAGATTATATACATGATGCGACAACTGACATGCGAAAATACAACATTTTTCCTATCTTGCAAAGGGGACAAAAAATCCTCAACATAAAACATGGAATGAGTTTCAAAATTTCGGATGACAATGTTCAAGACCAAAGAAGGCTCCGTAATTGAGCGTAAACCAAAGTTTTGGAGGGTGTTGTAGCAATGACAATACTTGGTGACACACTAGTAGAATTCCATCTTCTCTAAGTTTCTCAACTTTTCTGTGCATCGTCTTGGTTCCTTGGGGAGTATTGCTTCATCATGTGGATTACGTTGTTGTCCCCACGTACCCCGTGAATAAACATGGTCCCCTATATACCTTTCTCTTTGAACACATTACAAGATTCAATGATATCACAAAGTTTCAAGTTGGGAAGGGTAGTGAATTTCACGAGTTTAAGATTTTTAGAGTATGTTTTTCATCTTTGGTGTTTCTCTGCTACCAGTAGGCTTGGACAATACCTTGATGGAGTCACTATAAGAACACAAACACTGCTCCACTTACAGCGAGCCTGGATAGAACCTAGGTAGAGTTTCTTGCTTCACCTCTTTATGCAGGAAGCCATTCTCTTCTTTTTCTTTTATTTATTTATTTGATAGGAATGCACATTGGAACTTATTCATTTTATGGGCAAAAGATGGATCTCGACTTATTGAGATAAGAAAAGGCTTCTCCTTTAGTGAAGCATATAAATACCTTTGATTTAGGTTTGCTCATTGAGATTTTTCCCCTTCTCCTCCTATACTAATTGGATAGGCATGACAACATGAAAACATGAAAATTGAGTGTGGGCATGGGGTTTTCCTAGATATAATTAGGTTCATGGTTTAACCAAAACTCCCCTTACAGACAGATTGTATCGATTGAAACTTCATCGACCAAAAGATATAACCAACACAAGGAATATGGACAAAAGGTTAGCCAAATGTTGAATGGTCACAAGACTCTCTTTTAACTCAACCACATTAAAAAAAGCTAGGAAACACATTGACACACAATCAACACCATGACAATAAAGTGTATCACCAACAATAGTATATTGTTAAGATTGGTACCGAATGTGATGACAATTAGTTTGAGATAAGTTGGGCCGAAGGGTATGAGTTTGAAGATAAACAATAATATCTCCATACCACGGGCCTAATCTATTGATAATAAAGAGTGATTCATCTAGAAGAGAATCCTCTGCCATGGTTTTTGTAACAGCCCCTAGTTAAAAGTTCTTGTAATAAAAGTTACTAAAGAAAAAATAAGACCATGGTTAAGGGACACTTATTCCAAGTTGAATATTGAGCAAGACATCCTAGTGTGGGTGTTCATTTGGTTTATTATGGCTAAGGAAATTGGAAAATACAATGGAGAAGGCTTTGGATAGACAAAAATGCACTTTGGCACATTTATTTATGAAAATAAAGGAAAATAGGAGAAAAGGAGGGTGAAATGTCACTGGTTGCATGTGAGGAGGAAATTGAAGGAAAATAACAGAAATTGAAGAAAATAGAGGTCTCGTTGATAAGAAGGCTTATGAGAATCAATTGGTAGGATTTTGCTCAGCTTTGGAGAAAGGAAGGGAAAAGAAAGCAAAGGAAGGACAAGGAAAGGAAAGGAAAGCAATGATCAAGCAAGGAAGAGTAGGATCAATCAGCTTCAGTAGGAATACTTGCAAGTAACATATTGTATGTGTGATTTCCTAGATAGTTTTGACATGCATGAATTTGCATTTTGGTATGTGGTTCTCTTGCTGTTGGTAGCATGGTTTTGCCGGGTTATGACAATAGTTTTCAGCCTTGGCTTGCCTTTTTCTGGATAACCATGGTGTGATGGGATTGTTTTCTCGAGTTTGAGATTTGGAATTGCCGGATGGTTTCAGAATCTGGGGCAAAGGCAATCTCAAGAAAATTCCCAAGGGCCTAGGAATCCCTTGACTAGTTTTGGCTGGATACATGGTAAATCTTGAGGGTGGAGTCTTGGTTTAAGGCCTAGTGATCCGATGTGGATTTCAGTAAAGCATGAGAGACTGGTGTCTTTATTTAGGGCCTAGTGATCTGATGTGGGTTGCAGTAAAGCATGATAGATAAGGCGACAGAAAATTCCTCAAGCATAGTTATGGATTTCGGAGGCATTCCTAGCTTTGTTTGGTTTTGTGATCTTGGTGCCGGTTTTGGTGAGATCACGGTTTGGTGAGGGTGGAGGTGGTTTAACCTATGGATTCCCTTGGATTTTTTTGGATTGGTTTATCCATGAGATCCCACATTAATGCTTGGAATATGGCACAGGGATGATTGATTGAAAGAAATATTTGGTTCAACCATGTCTATGGTCGGGTGGTATGTGGAAGTCCTGTACTTGGTCGACTTTTCCTATGTTTAATAAAAGCTAATTTATCTTGATTTTGTACTTGTTATTATGTGGCTTTAATAGTTTCTATTCTCATTGTTATTTACATGGTTTAATGTTAGTTATAAGCATGATTGTATGACTGGTTATTTTCATGTTTATTTCATGTATTTACTTGTAACAGAAAGGATAACAGATAAAAGACCTAATTGATGTCAAAACAATTAAAGGAAGAGGGTGGTGATCCTTCTTGTCAAGTCTCATATGAGTTATCAATAATTTATTATCTATCTTGTATTCATGTAATGTAGATTGAATTAATACCAAGTGTTTGACAAAATGTCAGTCCCTATTGGGGATGGTCATGCCTAGTCATGGAGTCAGTTTTTAATTTGTAAGCCTTGTCATCCTGTAAATTATGGATTCTGAAAGATACAGGGGTTTCTGGGAAGTGACTTGGATTATGGGCTTGAAAAGTGGCACAAATCCTGGAGTCGTAGGCATAGGTCTGATGATAAAAGTCCCCAGATGCATGCATGCCCATGCATCTGGAGGTTTTTAGATGCACCCTTGTCCATATCAAGGGAGTTTTCAAGGGTTTAGTGGTCTAAAAGCTCAATGGGACCCAGGGGCTAGTCAGGGGAATGAATGGCATGCATTCTGGGATTCTTGTAGAAAGTGTAGAAGGTCTGGTATGGTGTGTTTCCATAGATTCCAATTCCTTAAATGACACATGGAGTCAAATAATATCATAGTAACTTCTCACCACTTGTTTACCCCAGTTGGCTGGTTACTTGGGTAGATGTGGGAGGAGGCTATTACAGAGTGGTATTAGGGCATGGTTCACCCCTAAGACTGGATGGGTTGTGTGTTGGTCATGCATTCATGTCAGTTGCATATGTGTTGCTTATGCTTGTAGCCCATGTGTTTGTTGCATTTGCGTGGTGTTGATCATGGTTGTAGTGATGTCACCATGACAAGGTTGATGGTGTTGCTATGGGATGTGTCGTCATGCGTGTATGGTTGTATATGCATTTGTTATGCATGTCAGTGTCTATATGTTGTTATGCATGTATTATTATGGGCATGGTTGCAACTTGCTATGCATGAGGTTGTTGTAGGCATTTCAGGTCATCATGATGCTGTTGTTATATTATGATGCTGATGTGTTCATTGAGGTGAAGCAGGAGATGCAAATCATTAGAATGAGGTTGCAACACTAGAGTTTGGGGTAAGAGAAGTTCATCCCACAAGTTTGTATGTTTGGCATGTAGGTATGTGATTCATGGTTTTTGTAAGCATTAGGGTTACTTATATGTTTGTCATTCTATTATTATTATGGTTACATGTATGATAAAATTTAGTCAATTAGTGTAGTCATAAGCACATGTGTCAGATAGTCATGAATGATAGTAGCCTATGGTTGTATGCACATTTCTATTGTTGTTTTATGTTAGATAACTTGATGATTATGTTATATGTTGTTGATGAGTATGTTATAGGTTAACTTGTTGTTGTTATATGCTAGTTAGATTGATGATTAGGTTATATGTTGTTGATGAGCATGATATATAACTTCTCGTTATTATATGCTAGTAACTTGATGATTATGGTTATTACATTAATATCTTAATGCTATAGGTATCATACTAATTTGGATTGGTCCATGCAAATGGTTGGGGTTATGAAATTCATGTATGAGTTAATAAGTTGTGATATTATGTCATACTAATCTAGACTAATCATACATAAGTGATTGTTATGCATGAACGAAAAATGTTTATGAGCTTATGATGTGAACATTTTAGTTAGTTAATGTTATGGATATCATGATCTTATTTGTGTTTGAGTTGATATGTTGTGAAGTTATATAGTGCTAACTAGATTGATTGTGTAGAAAAGATAGCCTCCGCTGAGATACATTAGGGTATGAGATTGCTTGCGTATGTCATCTACTTTGTGCTTGAATGTTTGGTTATGTTGTCTATTTGGTGTTTGAGTGTTGGTGTCTATTACATCATCTATCTGTTGTTGAATGTTTGATTGATCACATGACATGAGTCTATGTCTATAAGATTGCATCAAGAAATGATCTTGTTGTAAGATGGTTTTACTCACACATATGTGTTGAGATTGCTAACATGTACTTGAGTGTAATAGGTGACACTTGTAGCATTATGTTAATGACTATGGGTTGACTATGGATTATGACACGATTGTTAGTCTTGGTAAATGTTGATTTCAAATTGATAGATATGATTGTCTTGATATTTGGAACATGTGGTTGAAATGTGTGTTTAGTTACAAGACAACGTGATTGGCACAACAAGGTAATGTAGTTGGTATATTGTTACATTTGTTTATGACTTGACAATTATGTGTTTTGGCAGTGTGATACAGAGAATTGCACGGAAAATAAATTGCCATGGGATCTTGAAGAAAGCTCAGGTTTATCTTTCCCTTGGAAGCACTGGGAAGCCATGGGTATTGAGTCATGGTGTTTCTTTAGAGCCTTGTGCTTTTGGTCTTTTGTGATTTGTTGAGCTTGATTTGCGGTTTTGTTTATGTTTGGTGCAAGGCATTGCCACTTTGTTTGTGGTGTCGTATTGTTATTGGTTTTCATGGTTTTCTCTTGCTTGGTTCTTGGTATTTCATTTTATGTTTTCAAATTATTAGGAATGGTTTGGGAAAAGAGGAAATTTAGTGGAGCTCGGGGAGAGCTGAATGAAATGCAATAGGTAATGTAAGACTCAGATGAAGTGGGTACCTATATAAGGGAAGTCGAAGCCAAGAGTATGAAATTCGGTTAAGTTGATTAGCTCGATTGGTGTAAATGGGCTGTGGTAGGAACATCATGGTAAATGTAATAAAAAAGGGTAAAGTAAATGGATTTGAGGCATCAGAGGCCTTGGCTATGTTGGGAACTCTTGTTCTCAATGTTCTACATGTTGTGCATGGATAATAGGTGTTATGTTAACCTTGTCCTTATGCTATTTGGTAATTATGTTGTGATCATGATTATGCTGATATATCCATATCCATATCCATATCCAAATATATATATATATAATATATAATATATATATATATATATATATATATATATTATATATATATATATATATATATTATATGTTATTGTCTGACAGGGTCATCAGAAATCATGCTTGTTTTATGCCAATGTTTATATATATGTATGTATGTATCTATTCACTATTTGATAGGGTTGTGAAGAATCTTTCTTGTGGAGGAATGATTTCTTATGTAGGTGAACGATGTGAAATAGGATCTCGGCTTTATGAGGAATCAAGTGGGAAGAGTAACCTTGACAAATTTATGAGGTTAGTATCATGTGGACATGAGTTCATATTATGTGTTTATACCATGCCCATTTTTACATTATGGACAAGTAATGTTGAGAAATACATTAGCGGAATGAAAGCAGTAAGATCTGTGGCACGTTGGGATAAGCATGGATGACAGAGAGACACTGGAAGCAAGGTTGCTTGGTAGAGGCAGTGTGGTTTTGGATATGCAATACTAGTGTTGTGTACATGTAGCATAAGTAGTATTGTGTACATATGATGTTGCATGCTTGTTGTATATATGGTGTTGTGTGTATATTGCATATGCAGTGTCAGGTATAGATGGTGCTATGTACATTTTGGATATGCGGTGTTGTGTACATATTATATTGTCACATGATGGATATGCTGTGTGCATATGGTGCTGTGCACATGTTGGATATGCAGTGCTGTGTACATATGGTGCTATGTACATGGTGTATATGTAGTGCTATGTACATGTGGTGTTGTGTGCATGTTGTACAAAAAGTACTATGTAGTATGTACATATAGTGTTGTGTGTATGATTGTACATGAGGCGTTGTGTGCATGTGGTGCTTTGTACATGTTGTATATGTTATGTTGTGTGCAGGTGGTGCTATGTACATGTTGTGCATGTGATGATGTGTACATGTGGTTTTGTGTGCATGTCATGCATGTGGTAATGTGTACACATTGTATAGGTGGTGCAGTGTACATGTGGTGTTGTGTAGGTGGTGCCATGTACATGTGAATATGTGCACATGTTGTGCAGGTGGTGCTGTGTACAAGTGATAATATTTACATGTTGTACATATGGTGTTGGTGTACATGTGGTATTTTATGGATGTCGTACATGTTTTGTTGTAGGCATGCGGTACTAGTTATGTGCATTGCGTAGTCGTGGTATCATGACATATGTATTCATTGTATTGTACTCTGTGTACGTATTTGTGTTGTGTTTTTCATTGGATGTAGGAGTATGTATTGTGTTCTGTTGTACATTGGGTGTAGGTGTATGTGTGGTATGTCAAGTGTAGGTGCATGTATTGCAGGTGTTGTATGTTGTGTGTGATGAACACTATGTGTAGGTGCACATGGTTGAGAAGAAGACACTGGGTGTTTGTTGGGTGTGGAAATTGATTCGATGTGCGTACATAATAAAGAAAAAGGTAGAAGCTAAGGATCAATTAAAGGATAAGTATAAAGATTTTATTCGATTTTTATTATGCATGTGATTTATGCTTCTAGTCTATGATGATTACATGTGATCTATGATTTTGGTTTATGATGGTTACATGTGATTTATGATTTTGACTTGTGATGGTTGTATTTTGAGCTAACCTAATGTGACATGTTTATACATGATGATTTTGTCAAAGCTGCTAGTTTGACTTGTTGTGTTAGGAAACAAACATAATTGCAAGGTACCTTGTTGACGGGCCACCAATGACGTATGATTTGAAGTTATTTCAGTTTAATTTAATCTAATGGAAATTATGTGCCTGGTACAGGAAAGCATGAACTGTCCTGTTGGGTGGTTGAAACTAATGGTAAGCATTAGTAGCAACAACAAAAGGAATTGGAACATGCAACAATATGCTAGTAAAGTACTTTAGGAGTAGGACCATTGTGGGACACTAGTGCCCAATAATGTCCATTGATTTCCATGAGCATGCTATGACTGGTATGATGGTTGAGGCATGTATATTCCTCGGTTGTTGAACTTTCGATGTGAGGAAGCCTTGCAAAGGGATGGATCGCCTAAGATAGGGGATAACGAGGAACTTGGAAGGTGAGTGACTACACGGAAGGGGTGACCATATTGTTCAAGGGAGTGTGTAGCAGAGAAGGGAAGGCTAGGGATGTATTTGTTTTTGTCATTATCATTTCAAAATGGAATCAGATGCACATTGGGAGTTTGCCATAGAACAATGAGCTGGTAACTGTTCACTGAGGGGACGTGTAGCATAGGATTGTTGCGCTGGGTATCAAATGCATATTTGAACTTGTAGTGGATTCTGGACTTCCTGGGAAGGAGGTGAATCCTGGTATTACTTTGAGGGTGGAGGTGTGAGCCTCTGGATTCCCTCGTTGATTGATACAGGCATTGTATCATTTTATTTGTTGGCTGAGAAAATGTGCATATGTTTATATGTGTATATTATTGTAAATTTTGTATTGAGTTGACTTTATAAAGCTCCATAGGCAGCATGATTATTTTTTGGTTCAAGCAAATGTGTATGTGCATATGTGGCTATTCTAAATACCGTAATGAGTTGTGTTATAAAGCTTCAGTACACGGTATGTTATCATGTTTTCAGCAATGGCCATTCATAGTAAATACTGCAATGAGCTAAGTTATAAAGCTCCATGGGCAGTATGTTTGCTTTTTAGTAGTTTTGTTGAGGTCTTGGTGTGGTTTAACACCAAGGCTAGTGTTCCCCAAGGGGGAGGGGTTTGTAACAACCCCTAGTTAAAATTTCATGTAATAAAAAGTTAATAAAGGAAAAATAAGACCACGGTTAAGGGACACTTATTCCAAGCTTAATGTTGGGCAAGCCATCCTAGTGTGGGTGTTCATTTGGTTTATTATGGCTAAGGAAATTGGTAAAGGCAATGGAAAAGACTTTGGAAAGGCAAAAATGTATTTTGACACATTTATTTATGAAAATAAAGGAAAGTAGGAGAAAAGGAAGGTGAAAGGTCACAGGTTGCATGTGAGGAGGAAATTGAAGGAAAATAATGGAAATTGAAAAAAATAGAGGCCTCATTAATAAAAAGGCTTATGAGGATAAGTTGGCAGGCTTTTTCTCAAGTTTTTTCTCAGTTTTGGAGCAAGGAAGTGAAAAGCAAGAAAAAAAAGGACAAGGAAAGGAAAGGAAATAAAATATGAAGAACGGAAGAGCATGATCAAGCAACTTCAACAGGAATACTTACAGGTAACATATTGAATGTGTGATTTCCTAGCTGATTTTGACATGCATGGCTTTGCATGTTGGTATGTGGTTCTATTGCTATTGGTGGCATGGTTTTTCTAGGCTATGACATTAGTTTTCAACCTTGCCTTTCCTTTTTCTAGATAACCATGGTGTGACGGGATTTTTTTTTTCGGTTTTGAGATTTGAAATTGCCAGATGGTTTTTGAATCTGGGGTGGAGGTGGTCTCAGGAAAATTCCCGAAGGCCTACAAATCCCTTGACTGATTTTGGATGGATACACATTAAATCTTGAGGGTGGAGTCTCGGTTTAAGGCCTAGTGATTTGGTGTGGATTGTGGTAAATCCCGAGAGGCAAGGAGACAAGAAATTCCTCAAGGATAGTGATGGAGTTTGAAGGCATTCCTAACTCAGTTTGGTTTTGTGATCTCACTGCCAGTTTTGCTGAGGATGGAGGTGGTTTAACGTCTGGATTACTTTGGGTTTTTTTGGATTGGTTTATCCATGAGATCCCACATTCATGATTAGAATATGGAATGAGAGTGTCTGGTTGAAAGAAAGATTTGGTTCATCCATGTCTATGGTTGGGTGGTACGTGGAAGTCTTGAACCTCGTCAGCTTTGCCTATGTTTAATAAAAGATAAGTTCTCTTACTTTTGTACTTGTTATTGTCTATTTAATAACTATTATCACATTTTTATTTACATGGTTTAATGCTAGTTATAAGCATGGTTATATGATTGGTTATTGTCATTGTTATTTCATTTATTTAATTTTAACTAAAAGGATAATGGATGCAAGACCTAGTTCATGTCCAAACAGTTAAAGGAAGAGGGTGGTGATCCTTCTTGTCAAGTCTCATATGAGTTATTAGTAATTTATGCTCTGTCTTATATCCATGTCATGTAGATTTCATTAATTCCAAGTGTTGGAAAAAATGTCTGTTGGGGATGGTCATGCCTAGTCCTGTAGTCAATTTTTGTTTTGTAAGTCTCGTCATCCTGTAAATTATGGATTCTGAAAAATATATGGGTTTCTAGGCAGTGAACTGGATTCTATGCTTGAAAAGTGGCACAAATCTCAGAGTCGTAGGCAGAAGTCTAAGTAGAAAAGTCCCCAGACACATGCATACCCATGTTGTGCGGGCATCCAGAGGTTTTAACTTTTTAGACACACCCTTGTCCATATCAAGGGAGCATTCAAGGGTTTAGTGGTCTCAAGACTCAGTGGAACCGAGAGGCTGGTAAGGGGAATGACTGGAATGCATTCTAGTAGTCCTGTAGTAGGTGCAGAAGGTCTGGTATGGAGTGTTTTCGTTGATTCCACTTCCTTAACTAACACACAGGGAGTCGAATCATATAATAGTAACTTCTTGTCACATGTTTACCTTTGTTGGCTTGTTACTTAGGTGGATGTGGGAGGAGGCCGTTACAGTTTCTATTTCATAATAGGGAAAGTCACAAATCAACTCAACAAACACCAATGATTTCTTCGACTTGGATTTCACAAATTCTAAGTCAAATTCTCGTAGGATAACAATCCATTTGGAATTTGCTCCCCCAATAAATTGTTTGGTAAGAATGTAAACCATATGGTTACAATCTAAAACCACTGTTGTTTTGTGCAAAATAATATAGTGACAAAATATTTGGACAACTTGTACAACTGCCAAGGCCAATTTCTCCACATATGCGTATTTAAACTCAGTTTTTGTAAGATTCATACTTAAATAATAAATCACATGCTCATTGTTTAATTCATCCTCTTGAACTAATACCATACTAATGGTAACATCAGATATAGCTAAATAAAAAAAGTAATATTGGTGATAATCGGGTGGATGCAACAAAGGTGTGTGAGTTAACACGTGTTTAATTGCATCGAAGGCCTTTTGAGTAGTTTCATCCCATACAAAAGAGATGCCTTTTTTTCAAAAGCTGAGTAAAACCTCTAGCTAGCTCTACTTAATTCAGAATGAATCGACGTAAAAAGTTTTCTTTTCCTTGAAAATTTTGGAGTTGGCATAAATTGGAAGGAGGAGGTAAATTCAGAATAGCCTCTACCTTAAGGGGTTTAACACGAATTCCTTCTTTTGACATGAAAAATCCCAGTAAAAAAACCATATTTTACACAAAAGATACATTTGTGAGCATTTAAGTATATATTGTAATGCCAACATATGATAAATATTTCTCTTAGATGTGTTAGATGGTCTTCTCGTTTCAATAAATGGGTTGGTAGATAATCTAAATACGGTTTATGCTTAATGTTATGAAAGGCGTAAGACATAGCCTGTTGAAAGGTGGCGCCAATATTCTTTAGTCCAAATGGAATTTTTTGATAAGTGAAATTTTCCCATGGACAAATGAATGTGGTTTTAAACTAATTTGTAGGGAGTATGTTAATTTGATTGTATCTAGAAACTTCATCCATAAAAGAAAAAACATTTCCGTCATAATCATCCATTATTTGATCGATATAGGGAGTAGCATAGTAGTCTTTAGGACAAGCTTTATTAATGCCTTTATAATCGACACATACTCTAATGGTACCTTGCTTCTTATTAACAAGAACAATGTTGGAAACCCAATTAGTCAAGGGAATATGATAGATAAATCTTTCTTTTAGAAGTTTTTCAACTTCAGCTTTGATAGTGGAAAATTCTCTAGGATGCAATGGACGTAATATATATCTAATAGGATTAACATCTAGGTAGGTCTTAATTTCATGAATTGCAATGCTTGGTTCGATTCTTGGAATTTTCTCATAAGACCAAGCAAAAATGTCGTGAAATTCTTGGAGTAGGGTCTTGTAAGTATGAATTTGATCAAGTGAACATGAGGAACCTATGTGAATGTTCTCTGTAATTCCAATTTTCGCTCAGATATAAAGCATAATTGTCGTAGATATATTTTCTAAATTCTTTTCATATTTAGATTCAAGAATCGATATAGGACATTCAGGATCATCTACGATCTCAGGTGAAAACATTGTGGAAAAGTTATTCTCAATATTTTCAAAGTTGGGAAGAAAAGAGGAATGATGATAACAAGATGTGGTGGTTTGAGGACTTATCCATGGTGCTTGAGCCTGAGAAGCAAGTTTTTGAGATAAGGGATCTTATTTCCCTACCTCAACTATGTAATAGAGCCAAGAACATTCCATAATTACCCGACCTCACAATAGCACCCATATTCAACTTGGATGTCAAATACTACTTAGGGAGGGTTCATGTCATGGTTTCTATGTGTTATTCATGGTACTTGGACTTTATAAGGTCTAATTAAGGATCAAAATTATTTTTTATTCCTCAACAAAAAATTATAGTGCATAAAAACTAAACATGGTGTTTGTAAACCACTTGGGGGCGAAAGACCCCTTATAAGGTTCATATATGTTGGTTCAATACTTGTTCAAGGATCATGAGCTTGAGGAGCTTTAGTGGGATTCTATGGTATTTGTTTTATTTGTTTGATGATGGTCAAGTCCTAACACACCATCCAAGGTATTTTTTTGTGGTTTAAGGGAGTGTTCATGTTATTAATCCTAGGAAAGAGCCCGAGGTTTTTGTTTCACTCCCTTGACTATGATCATGGGCCTAAGATTGATCCATGATGCCCGAGACTGCATAATGACACCCATATTCAGCTAAGATGTCAAATATTCCTTGGAGAGAGTTTGTGTCATGTTTCTTAGGTGTTTTTATGGTGCTATAGATTGAGAACTTTTAATGACATGTCCATAGTTGTTATTTCTCTTACTAGGCTATGGTTAAGGGCCTTAAATTGTTATTTCCCTACCATGACCATTTTCAAGGCCTCAATACCCATTCATGGTGTGTGAAACATCTTAGCTAGAATCATATCCAACACGAGGGTAAATAATCCTTGGTGAAGGCTCGTGTCCTTATGTTTGGGTTTTTCTCACGACGTCTAAGAGGAATATAACTCAATTACGGATTTGGTGCCCTTGTTTACTCCATTGACCATGTTTAGACATCCATGCTCATTTTCAATTTATAAAACTTACTTGATACACCTGTATCCCACTTAAGGACTACAAAGAACCTTGAAAAAGGATGCATGTATTCATTTGAGGATTTATTTAGGGCTCTAAGATTCACTAATATCACGTGAATATTCACTATAGGGATATAGGTGGTTTTTTTCATGCACTTATGTGTTCATGTGAATGAAATTTCTGTAGTAATCTTAAATGTAATTTAACTAAACAAACTATTGGTTGGAAACACAACAAAACTATTAGTGTTTTTTGAATAAAAAAATTATGTATATGAATGTTAGTTATTTTTTTGCATTATTAAGATCATGCACTTTAGATGATGCTAAGAAATTTTTAAGCACAAGTATAATTAAAAGTTTAGAGGAAACAAATCATGTTTCTAGATACCTTGAATATGATTTAATACATTTGGAAAGAATATACATTGATACAATGTTAATACGAAATGTCATGTATTATTAGAGTCTATTATGAACAAGATCATGAGGTATGCCACTTACACACATATAAATTTTTTAAAGTGCTAAAACCCTTAAAAAATATTCTATTGGAAGAGAAATACTTGATAACCCAGGTCAAATAGATTATGACTATTGGGAATTCATTGGCGGGTTTCCTTGTTTTAATATGAAGTTAATAGAAATTGCTAAAAGACTAGCCCATAATTTTTGGCATGAAAATAATAGGCCTTCATCCAATCAAAAGCATTTTCTAAAGTTGAGAATAGGGTGTAGTGATCAAGAACCCCATATTAAGTACTTTTTTGATATTACATAAACATAAAAATCTATGGAATATTCAAGAACAAGCACAAGATGAAGCTAGGCCAAATACATTTTAACAAATGATCTAGGTGGATATTCAGATACAATGGCATGGAAAAGCTCTGAATCAAAATGCTTAGAATGAAGTCAACTTAGGACCAGAGTGTAGATTTCTTCATCCTAATTCCAACAACGAAAACGACACTTCAATCCGAGTTCGGATGATGAAGTTATCACAAACATAAGGATGCTATGTTCCTTAATAAAATGAGGATTTCCTTTGAAAATGGGTTTTAAGCCTTAAAGGAAAAATCGCATTCGGAGGATTCATGGAGGTGGACTTAAGAACGGTGCAGTGGAATCCCTGATTGCTGATCTTCGATTAAGTCGGATCGGCGACCAGAGGGAAATCGGGTCAGAGGAAGGACTTATATACATATTGGTGAGCAGGTAGAGTGATTGGCGAGATTGTTATCGAGACATCAGAGCGATATATGAGCGGGATGCCGATGCGATCGGTCGACGTCGATATCAGCGATCGGCAGTCGGCATATCCCCGGTTACAAGACTTTAGAGATATCGATATGCCGATTGCGACCTCGGGCTCGGACGCAATAAGGAATATATGCCCGATTTAACCGGTTTTGAGGTCCGGGTAAATGGTTTTTGTGCCAAATTTTAGTGTTTCTCGGGATTTTATGGTATTGTTCGTTTCAATGATAAGAGGCCATTTTAAGAGGCATTTACGCCCACTGATCCTTCCATGCCATCAGCTTCCATTGTGAACTAAAGAACCCCGATTTAAAGGGGATTATGTCAGAAAACCCATTATAAAAACACAATTGATGGAAAGAGTAGGGAGGAGGCATTTTTGTAGCACACTGTTTCATTTGGCAGGAGGCTGAGAGTGCATTTTGTCTGTTGGGACAAGTTTAAGATGTTTTCAGCCCTTTTAGTGTCACAAATGTTTTGATGCTACCCACTTCTCCATCTCAAGCATCCATATCACAACCATCTTTAAGATTGGAGGTATAAGCCTCTTGTGTACAGTTGATGATTGTAATTCTTTTCTTTCATGCCATTTAATAAGAAAGGCCTCCCCATTGTTGAGTTGGGCTCGGAGACGTAGTCCGAATTGGATGAACTCCGTTATAAAGCTTTGGTGTCTTCTTTTTTGTGCCTTTTATGTGTTTCCTTCTTCTTTTCCTGTGTGCACATTAAATTTTGGTGTTAAGCTGCAATTTTGCATGTGATTATTTCCATACATCTATAAGCAGAAACATCCTGGATCAAGTGGTATTAGAGCAAGAATTTTTAGATGTGAATTGCATGTTTGCATGCTAACAATAAACAGGCTTCAAAGAGGCGAAGGGGAACTAGAACCTTTTGATCCAGAGGCAAGGGTGCACCTCGGAGAAGAAACATGGCTGAAGATGAAGCTCATATTGAAGAGGAGTGTAATTTCGGAAAGACTTTCTATTCAATGGCAGAAAATATTAGTCAGCTGGTTTTAAGGCTGGAGAAAGTAGAAGAGAGGAACTCAGAAGGACAAGGTTCAGCACATGGGAATGGTGGAGAAGAACCCCCTCCTTCTCCTTCTGGGAGTGAAGGTTCTTCCTCCTCTCACCACCATAATCATAGAAATTCCAAGGATGCATCTAAGAAACCATTCTTTAAATTAGATGTTAAATTTGATCTTCCTATGTTTAATGGTGAAGCAACAAAAAAAAGCCTAATAATTGGATTAGGCAGATTGAGGTCTACTGCAGGGTTTAGCAGATCGTGGAGGATGAGGCAAAGATCTAGCTGGCTTCTCTGCGGCTGAGCAGTACCGCTCTCATTTGGTGTGAGAGAAAATTGTAGAGAAATAAGAATGTGGTTAAGCTCTTTTCCTCATGGCCTGATTTTACTTCTGCGTTAAAGGAACAATTTTATGCCTTAGGATACAAGCATAAAGCTTTGATGAATTGGCAATATTTAAGGCAAGGAAAAGGGCAGGATGTTCAGAGTTATACGAAAGAATTTAGGAAGCAAGCACTAAATTTGGGTATTTCACTTGATACACCTGAAGTCGTGACTAAGTATATAGGCTCATTGCATAGTTATATTAGACATTCATTATTGTTGTTTGAACCAACCACTATTGATGCAACTAGTGTAAAATAAATTCATATTAAGAACAGGGGCAGGAATGAAATAGATGATCAGTCCAGAAAGCCACCGTTCAAACCTCCCAATGGAAAATCCAAAGTGAAATGGAAAGGGAAGGAGAAGAAAACAACAACAACCAAAGAAGGAGAGCGGAATTATTGCAATCATTGCAAGAAAGAAGACCACGATGATGATCACTGTTGGAAGCAACACCCAGAAAAGTGTCCAAAGAGGTACGGAGGAAAAGGGAAGTAGAAGATAGTGGCAGTGGCTCAGCAAGACCTTGGATTGGATTTGGGAGATGAAGCGCTGATCACAGTAGTAGGAACAAAAGGTACTCTTACACCTCTTGTTAATTCTAAATCGCATGAAGGCACTAGTTCTGTAGATGAGTCCCTTTTGAATGATCGATAAAGAATTGAATTATTTCATATCAGAGTTGTAGTAAATCATACCAAATTTGAAACTTTGTTTGATAATAGGTCCCAAGCAAACTTAATTGCAAAATCCCTGGTAAAGAAGCTTGGCTTAGAGACAAAACCACACCTGAAACCTTACTTGCTGGGATGGATACATGATAAAGCGAAATTGAATGTAACCCAGTAGTGCAAGGTCAAATTTGTGATTGCGTCTAAGCTAGTAGACGAAGTAGAGATGGATGTAATACCATTGGATATCTCTGGCATGGTGTTGGAGAGCCGATACCTGTATGAAAGAAAGATAGTCTTTTTCCATCATGAGAACAAATATCAAATCACCAAGGTTGGGATAGAATATATAGTGAGGGCTCATCAAAATAAAATTAATGCCAGCCTTGCAAGTGTTGGACAAATGAAAATATTGGTGAATTCCAGTAAACGATGCATTCTTATGGTTGTAAGGGAGAAAGAGGCAAAATTTGTTGATGCATTCCAGGGTTGCGATAGGGAGCATAAATAGGAATTGATTGAATTGATTTCTAATTATGATGAGCTGTTTCAGGAATAGAAGGGATTACCTCCGAAGAGGGAAATCCAATATGAAATTAATCTACAATATGACGCCCCTCTGCCAAATATTGGCATGTACAGGATGTCGGTAATTGAAATGGAAGAAATCAAGAGACAAGTGCAAGAATTGCTGGATCAAGGCATCATCAGGCTGATCACCTCTCTGTGCAGTTCACCGATTGTTTTAGTGCCAAAGAAAGATGAAAGCTGGAGGATGTGCATGGATTATTGCGTGCTCAATAAGATAATGGTGAAAAATCACTATCCCCTCCCACGCATAGACGATTTGTTAGACCAATTAAAAAGTGCTGTTTATTTCACAAAGTTGGATTTGTGCAGTGGCTATCACCAGGTCAGAATTGCGGAGCAAGACATGTGGAAAACCACTTTCAAAACCAAGAAGGGGCTATTCAAATGGTTGATAATGCCATTTGGGCTTTGCAACGCTCCAACCACCTTTATGCAGGTCATGAATGATATATTTCAACCTTTCATTGATGATTTTTTTCTTTTATATTTAGATGATATACTGGTCTTTAGTAAGAGTTGGTCTGAACATGTGTGTCATGTAAAGAAAGTGCTTGATGTACTGAAGAAAGGAAAACTCTTTGTAAAATTGTCAAAGTGTGAGTTCGGGAAAACCTCTTTGGGTTATCTAGGTCATATTGTTGGTCATGGTCAGTTAACAATTGATCCCTCTAAAGCTGAAGCAATTGTAAATTGGCCTATGCCTACTAGTGTAACCAAGGTCCGTAGCTCTTTAAGTGCAGTCTAGTATTGGAGGAGATTTATTGCTAATTTCTTTGTTATTGCAGCACCTTTGCACACATTGACAAGTGTGAAACGTGTCTTCCAATGGGGAGGAAGACAACAAAAATCCTGAGAAACATTGAAGGAAAAGATCAGCACCGCACCAGTCTTAGCCTTACCTGATCTCCAAAAACCATTTGAGATCGAAACTAATGCCAACGGTTATGCCATGGGAGCTGTACTGATGCAGCAAAAGAAGTCGATTTGTTACCATTTTGAGAAGTTTTCTCAAGCTGTGATAAACTATCCCACCTATGACAAGGAACTTTATGCCTTGGTGTAGAGTGTGAAAAAGTGGAAACACTACCTGATCGAAAAGGAAACCATTATTCATACAGATCATTAGCCCTTGCAGTACCTTCAGTCACAAACCAAGTTGCAACAATCTCGTCATTTCAGGTGGATGGGCTTTCTTCAAAAATTTCATCTGGTAATAAAGTATAAGAAGGGAACTAGCGATAAAGTGGCCGATATGCTATCTCACCCTCCTATTTCTGCTTTTATTATTTTACATAATGCTTCGTTATCTTTTGAGAGTTATGCTGAACAATATGCTAACAATGATGACTTTAAGAATGTTTATGCAAAACTAACCCATGGTTCATAGGTGGACAACTATCACTTGTAGGGGAAATTGTTGTATCATCTTGGTAAATTGTGTATTCCCACAGGGGAAAGAGTACATGTATTCGAGAGGCCCACACCTCTCTTGTGTCTGGACACTTTAGTGTCAAAAAGACTTTATTTCATGTACAAAGATTTTGTTTTTGGCCTTATATGAAAAACATTGTGACTCGCTATGTAAAGGGTTGTGTGATGTGTTCTATTTCAAAGCCCTCTAATAGAAAACTTGGGCTCTATACACCACTCTCTATTTCGATTCATCCTTGGGATCAATGGACTTTGTAGGAGGTTTACCTTTGTCTAGGAAGGGTCATGACTATTTATATGTCATCGTTGACAGTTTTAGCAAGATGTGTATTCTTATGCCTTATAAAAAGCAGATTACTGCAGAGCAGACTACTTCTCTTTTCTTTCAGCATGTTTGGGTCCACTTTGGATTAACCACATCAATTGTGTCGGATCGAGACTCTCACTTTCTTGGAGAGTTTTGGACCAGCTTGTGGAGGATGATGGACACCAAATTGAAAATAAGCAAGGAATTTCACCCATAGACTGACGAATAGACAAAGGTTGTTAGCCGTACCATGGTACACTTATTACGAGGCTATTGTGGGAAACATCCCAAGTTGTGGGATGAGAATCTCCCCTATGTACAACATTCCTACAACCGAGCAGTGCATTAATCTATGCAATGTTCACCATTCAAGACATGTTTTGGTTACCTACCAAAGGACCCTTTTGATATGGTCTTTGGAAGGGAAGATGGCTCCAGTGGACGTAATGATAGGAACAAAGCTCAACAGTTCATTCAGCGAATCTAATTGATTCACCAAGCAGTGCAAGAGCAGTTGGAGAAAAGTCAAGCTCATTACCAGGCTCGACATGATAAACACCGAGTCGACCATCAATTACAAGTGGGTGACAAAGTGTGGTTCCACATCAGCAAAGACAGGATGAAGGGAGAAGGAAATAAGTTGTGACCAATCCGGTATGGACCATTCACTATTTTGGAGAGGATTGGGAACAATGAATTTTGTCCTGACTTGCCGGTATATATGTAGATGTACTCAGTAGTGAATGTGGAGAACCTGACACTGTATGAACCACCTTTGATCATTGACACTGATGAGGTGGGAACTGTTCCTATAGTCGTCGATTTTGCACCAGAATATCTCGATGAGTTGCCCGAAGACATCATCCTCGATAGAAGAACCAGGACTTCATGGCGAGGAGATGTAGACTACCTTTGAGTTGGTTTCAAGGGAATGCACCCCAGCAAGGCCATATGGATGGAGAAAGAGAAAGTGAGGGGACAATTCCCTCACTTTCCAATTGACTAATGAAAATATTTTAGTGGTCCAAAAGTTTCTCAATGGGGAGGATTGATCTAGGTGGATCTTCAAATAAAATGGCATGGAAAAGCTTAGATTCAAAGTGCTTAGAATGAGGTCAACTCAGGACCAGAGCATAGATCTCATCACCTTGATTCCGATGGTGCAAACGACACTTCAATCCGGGTTCATATGATGAAGTTGTCGCGAATAGAAGGATGCTATGTTCCTTACGAAAATGAGGATTTTCCTTTGAAAATGGGTTTTAAGCCTTCTAGGAAAAATAACAATTGGAGGATTCATGGAGGTGGACTTAAGAACGACACAGTGGAACCCCAAAACACCAATCTCTGATTAAGTCGGATCGATGACCGGAGGGAAATCGGGTCAGAGGAAGGACATATATACATATTGGTGAGCAGGCAGAGTGATCGACGATAAAACGATCAGCAGTATAGTTATCGGGACACTAGAGCGGTATATGTGCAGGTCGTTGATGCGATCGACTGATGCCGATATCAGCAATTGGCGATCGAAGGTTGGCATATCCCTGGTTACAGGACTTTAGAGACATCGATATGCCAATTGTGACCTCGAGCTCAGACCTGATAAGGAATATATGCCCGATTTAACCAATTTTGAGGTCCAGGTAAATGGTTTTTGCGCCAGATTTTAGTGTTTCTTGGGATTTTATGGTATTGTTTGCTTCAACGATAAGAGGCCATTTTAAGAGGCGGTTATGCCCACCGATCCTTCCACGCCATCAGCCTCCATTGTGAACTAGACAACCCCAATTTAAAGGGGATTCTCTCCAAAAACCCATTATAAAAAACACAATCGATGAAAAGAGCAGTGAGGAGGCATTTTTACAGCACATTGTTTTGTTTGGCAGAAGGCCGAGAGTGCATTTTGTTTGTTGGGACAAGTTTCAGATGTTTCAGCCCCTTTTAGTATCACAAACATTTTGATGCTGCCCACTTCTCCATCTCAGGCATCCATCTCACAACCAGCTTTCAGATTGGAGGTATAAGCCGTGTACAGTTGATGATTGTAATTCTTTTCTTTCATGCCATTTAATAAGGAAGGCCTCCCCATTGTTGCGCTGGGCTCAGAGACGTAGTCTGAATTGGAAAAAATCCATTATCAAGCTTTTGTGTCTTCTTTTTTGTGCTTTTATGTGTTTCCTTCTTCTTTTCATGTGTGCACATTAAATTTCGGTGTTAAGCTGCAATTTTGCATGTGATTCTTTCCATACATCTATAAGCAGAAATATCCTAGATCAACAAATGTAAAACTTGTTATGTTATAATATGCATAGGACATAATACATGATAATATAGATACCACAAATAATTTGGTTATTATTATGACACATATGTACACATCCATTGTCTTTTTCATAATAACTATATAGGAATTCTTAGTCATACTACCACCAATTTCATCAAGAGATTTTATTCATAACATTGTGTGTCCAAGGCTTAATGGTGACAAACAATTTGCAAACTATTATTTAGATGGCATGTGCTAGGTGCAATGGATTTTAATTATTGAGCTAATGTATACACAAAATTAAGGGGAATGAATTTGGGGGGATGGCGGTTAAACATGAAAGGATTAAATTATGTCACTTATGCATTAAATTTTGGAAAAGACATAAATAATATGGAAATGGTGGTGTCACAAGTTATTGTTGTGTACTTAAAAGAAATACATTCTTTCAACATACACTTAGGAGTTTGACATATAGGTTTAAAATTTAAAACTGTAATTATGCCCTAATTTTGTGTCACTAAGCACAAGTATGTGATGGAATTTTTGGCAATAATTAACATTAGGTTCAACATGTCCTTATTGGATAATCATAGGATTAGTAATTTATAATTTGCAAGGATACCTTTCCCTTTGGTACAATATTTTATAGTTGTGGATTTTTCTAAGAACTACACCCACCAACCTGTTGGTAGGCCAACCTACTCCCTTTTATTTTGGTAAAAATAAATACCCCCTCCTAAACAATTTACTCATTTTCTCATTTTGATTTGATTGGATTGGTATTGGATTGATTTCTGCATCTTTTCCTTTAATTATCATTTTAATCTCTATATTTAATTCAACTTTTTCTCATGAAGTGTGTTACATTATATGGCCTATTTTTTCATTCATTGGTGATGTAAGGGTTATCTAATTTGATTGTTATGATTAGAAAATTTATCATTGCTCCTATAGTAAGAAAATGTTTGCTGCTATAAAATTAGAGATTCTGTAGTAGGCCTAAATGAGTTTCTAATGCTAACAGGGTAACCTTTATAAATTATCATAATAACTATTATGTTAATCATTTTATCTCCGTATGATGTATGCTTTTAAATATTTAATGTGTGAGTCAATGGCCATAACCTGTTTATACCCTATATTGGTGGTGTTGTATGCCTTTTGTTTTTAGTATTGCATTTTCATCATTTAAAAATTCCATCATATCACATCTACTGATTAATGATCCACTGATTTCGAATGAAATATATGATTCTTAGTGATATGTTTTATGGATTTTCACTTATGGAAAACACTAGTTTCAAGTGATGTGTTATGTTACCATGCCTATTCGCTGATTGATTTAGAATCCTAAGTCCCAAGTGTCAATCTGTGGCAATACGAATTGCATATGGCTCATTAACCCATAAACACCAGTCATTTCTCATATCTCTAAGCCATAATGGCCTTGAATCGAGCTAGTAATTGACATTTGTTGAATTCATTTCTCAGCTTTTCGAGAGGGTACTCATAAAAAATCCTCATTTTGTCTCTTCTCGTTTTGGTTTGAGAGCTCTAAAACTTAGGGTTTAATGTTTGGTTTTTCATTTCCTCAAACCTCATTTCACCCAAGCCTATAACTCTTTCCTGGCTACATGTTGCTTGTAGTGCAAACTGATCTCATTAGGGCAGAACTTATTGAAGCAAATGGTGATTTTATGGCTTTGTTTCACCAAGTTGGCTAGTGGGAAATTTTATAGTTGTTCCAGGCACATAGTAATGAGGTTGTTAAAGCATTTTATGCTTCTTTTAATGGGAGGAGATCCAATGTGGGTGACTTGGAAATTTAGGTTAACCTCAAATTCTTAGCGGCGACCATGCATTTTCCTCTTGAAGACAAATGTTAGACCAAGAGTGCTGCTGTCAAAAACGTTCCATGGAGAAAGCTACTTGATAGTAAGGATTGCAAGTACTAGGTAAAAGGTATGCTCGTATTAGTCTTTGAAAAGTGTTTGGATGCTTAGCATATGCGCATGTACCTAAAGAGCTAAGAGGAAATTTAAATTATAAAAGTGAAAAGTGTATTTTTATTGGTTATAGCGAGCATTCAAAAGCATATAGATTATATAACCCTGTCACAAAACAAACTATAATCAACAAATAAGTGGTATTCAAAGAACATGAGTCATGGAATGGGAGTGTAGACAAAACTGTTGCTGAAAAAACATCATTCATAAAAGAAGATTATGTGGCATAAAATGAGAAACAAAGAGGATATGAAATGTCACCAATCAAATACACACCAATAAGGATTCCACGATATTCTAGATCATCTAACCGATCAATAATTTAGAATACTCACACCTATTACTTAGGTAATGAATCAAGTAATGTTAAGAGAAAAATGAGAAGTTTGCAGGATATTCATAATGATTTAGATATTATTTCAAAATTTTGCATTATTTTCATTTCAACCCTCATCATTTGAAGAATCTATCAAAGACAAGAACTAATGAAATCTATGGATGAAGAAATATAATTTATAGAGAAAAATGATACTTGGGATTTGGTTGTGTTACTGTTGTAGTATTCAACAACACCCCCCCCTCCCCCCATTTATTTTTATGTTAGTTATATAATAATTAATGGGGGGACCATTCCTTTATGTTCATAAAACTCTTTAGTTTTCAATAAATATAAGGTATTTTTGAATTTGTTATAAAATCTCTTACGTTTGAAAATTTCCCTTATTGAAACACAAGTATCGGAGGCCCAACCATTATAATGTTATGATAAATTAAAATACTGATAGGCTCTCTTATTATGAAATTGATGCATTATCGAAAGATTTGTATTGTATTATTATAATATCATAACTTTTCGTTTAAGAAAGTTACGATAAATCCATTCTCCAATAAAACATTCCTAATGGCTAATTGATTTATTAAAAGGGGCTTTTGATAAAAAGATAAGAAAAATCATGTGCTCCATTTTTAATTAAATACTATAAGAGTGGTCGGTCCCACAACAGTCACTTGGCATATCGACTTTTCACAATATCATAGCTTTTTAAGTGGTCCATACTCAATACTTCCAATATCTCAATTCCTTCGATACTTGCCTCCTCTGATATCCACTATTCCCAATAATCAATATTTTCGATGCTTCCTAGCTCTGATATCCATTATCTCCGATACTTGTCCCCTCCGATACCACAAGACCTATGATTTCCCGTTTACACTTAATATCAAAATTTTCATATCAGATAATTTCTCTTTAAATCTATGATATTCCATTGCAGATATAGAAGTTTTGATATCACTTCTCGCCTCTGCTTATAGCTGTTACTTCTTTAAATATGATTTATCGGAAGTTACCTATATCGTAAATTTCTAATGCACATCTAATTGATTTTGACGATATATTTCTTCCGATACAATGATGTGGGAAAACCTACATGAATTCATGTTTTGACATTTAATATTTGAAAGTGTTGAATTTATGGTTTTCGAGATTATAGTCATCCTCATCCATTGCAATTCAATTCTATTATAAATCGCCCTTAAATACATAAATTGTTGTGTGAAATTCATTATTTGCGCTAAGTATTTCAGATGAAGAAGTTATCGCTCAGACCTGTGTTTTTCATTATGGGCTAGTCCCGACAAGCATAATTATGAAGAAATGTCTAAAGTAGCCAAACCAAAGAAGAAACCTATTGCTCAACAGCAATCGACTGCTCCTCCAATTGAAAAGGCTTATACACCAGGATTTTTTTCCGACAAAATTTGTTCTCTAGATGTTGGAAGTGCCTCTTAGGACTCTATCTATAAACTATTTGAGGATGAAGGACCTAGAGCCACACAAAGAACAATTAAGTTGAGGATTCTATGCCAGTCTCTAATATCACTTACAGTGATGTGGGAAATTCATTCTTGCATCGGATCACTGCCTGACCCAAAATCCTTCCTTATACTGACATGGTTCAATGGGTAATTGATAACTTAATCATCTCAGAAAGGCAGTTCATGAAACAAAAGAAAACATTTTAGTACAATGTACCATTTCCCACCGCCTCAGTGAAAATATAACAAACAATTTGTGGAGAAATTCATCATTGAAAATGATCATGTGTTAGAGCCCATTAAGGCATGGAGAAGAGATCCGAACAAGCATAAGCGAGAGGAAAAGGGTATTTATGTGGTTGACTCTCTTGCTGGTCCCTATTGTCAAATAAATGCCATGATATGTAGGCTCTTTGCTTATTCTAATACTTAGAAATTTTCTAATCAATGGAGACCACTAATTGATGCTGCCTCAAAAGGATATATATTATATTAGTGAAATATATTTTCTAATAAATTAGATACTCATATCCTGAATTTTAGAAGTAAGCATAAGGTTTCAGAAAATATAATTCCTCCCTTCTGCATGAATGCCTATGTAATGGATGCCCTATGTTTCACTATGGATTTCACCTCTATGGGATGGCAGTGGACCTTAGAGGACCCAAATCCTATCCATATATATCATGATATCCTTTGAGACTCAAATTATTGGCCTCATTTTTATAAAATCTGCCATGGAGTAATGCTTCTTATTTATAAAATCATCTTTTACAAGAGAATACCTAGGATTTCCCCAGAAGCCGAAACCAACTTACTCAGGGGTGGAAACTAGTTTGGTGAGGAGTTATTTACCTACATCCAAGTCTTTTCTAGCCTTGCTAACCCGCATGTCTTGCCTCTGTATGTCCTTGAAAAACTTCTGGCTCAACAAATAACATACCAAATCGTAGGGAATGGCATTTCAAAAGTCTTAAAGGAGTCTAATAAGAAAGTGTGGCCTTTTTTTCCTCTTCATTGTGGTATGTATACTTTGGCTAATTTCAGGAATGCAACCATTGAGATTAATTCTATTTTTGAATTCAATTTCCCTACCATCCCTAATAGGCAGTATGATCCCCATAAAACTGTCAAAAAGGTTATCATGCAATCTAGCATCATGCATTTTTCTCATGAAATAGATAAGTTCGATGACCTATTTGAAAAGGCTTTTACCTATTCAATGGTTACAAGACAAACAATAGAGAAGTTGACTCCAAAGGAAATGACTCAATTCACCCAATACAGGGCTGCAAGTCTATCCCATTTAACTATGGATTCATTAAATTTTCCTCAAGAAAGCATAATTCAAGATAATACGCCTCATATTGGCTACTGATATGCCTCAAAGAAAAGAGAGGAGATTCATCCTCTTCTCAGGTTGAAGGTATTTTTCCTAGTTCCAAGCTTGAGCAAATATGAGAACAATATAGCCAGGTTTTGAAGGACAATGAACCACAAGTTTTGAAGACTCCCTTGCAAGAGAAGGCCCCAAATACTTCTAAAAGTTTGGAATAGACTCCAATCATAGTAAAGGCCTTTGAAAATCCTTTATAATTTGAAGACATTGAAGTTATATCCGTCTTCCCAACCTCTAAGGTTGTAATAAAGGTTGAAGAAATTCCCCCACTTAATGTATTTTACAGTTTTAAGCATAAGGCTGTTGTTAAATGATAGAGAAGGAAAAGAAAAATCGAGCAGTCCTAGACTTTAGTTCCTGGAAATGCTTCTTTCGAAGCTTTTGGAAATTTTCCTTGTCCATTCCTTCAAAGGAACTGGGAAGACTCACTCAATTCACGGGAGCCTATGCTTCCACAACCATGGACAAAGACATTAAAAAACAACAGTTATTGAAAGAAAAATAAGACAAAATTGTATAGTTAAAAAAAAGGGTTTGAGAATGAGAAAGAAAAGATTGCCAATCAATGGAAAGAAAAACTTATTGAACTATAGAATAGTTTTAATGCCCTTAAATTTCAATATGAGACTGATTTGCAAGCTCGATACACTCAGATATAGGAATTATAGAACATGATAGAACAAGTAAAGGCTAATCCTGAATTGACAAAGTTCAAAAAGGAAGCATGAGAGTTAAATACTCTCCTTTATCAACATCAAATTGTGTTTTGTCAGAGTTTGGCCATTATTCATGATTTACGTTTTGGAAATAATACTGAGAGGGGGGGTGAATCAGTATTATCACATTAATAAAACTTTTTCATTTCCAAACTCTGATTCATATATGATACTTCCACAACTTCTTATGATTAAGTTAATTGATCTTCAATGAGTGCAATAGAACATTATCAACCATATTATCAGTTAACAGATGCAGTAACATAGAATAGATCATCACACATAAGGCACACACATGAACACCATGATATAAGGTGGAAACCCAATGCGGGAGAAACCACCTGCTGCAAGTCATCTCAATCTTCTTCTTAATAAGAAAATCATTTTACAATATTTGTTATGGTTTAGCAGTCTAACCAATACGGGAGGTTACAACCCCCTTTGCTCTGTACTAGCCGATCCGTGTTTACTAGTACGCATGCTGCCTACCTACTACAATGCTCCAAAGATTCCCTTTTGCTTTTGTACTAGCTTAAGTACTAGTACGTAGGCGCTGGCCTACAATCTTCTCTCCTCCAGGTACCACGTTTCATCAATTTTCATACTGGATACACTGAAGCACAACACATAATCTGAAAGGCCACGTTTCATCCAATTTTCATACTGGATCCATAAACATCAAATGATCATCAAGTACCAGTAAGTCACCCAGATAACCAGATCCACAATAATATAAAACTAAACCCAGAACACCTTCTATGGTGTCTCCTGTGGCGCCTCCTGCGGTGTCTCCTATGGCGCCTCTTGCAGCGCCTCCTGCGGCACCTCCTGCGGTGTCTCCTGTGGCGCCCTCCTGTGGCGACTCCTGCGGCGCCCTCCTGCGACGCCTCCTATGGCGACTCCTGCAGCGCCTCCTGCGGCGACTCCTGCGGCGCCTCCTGTGGCGCCTCCTGCGGCGACTCCTTCAGCGCCCTCCTGCGCGCCTCCTGCGGCGCGCCTCCTGCAGCGACTCCTGCGGCGCCTTCCTGCGGCGCCTCTTGCGGCGCCTCCTGTGGCGCCTCCTGTAGCGACTCCTGCGACGCCTTCTGCGGCGACTCCTGCGGCGCCCTCCTACGGCGCCTCCTGCGGCGACTCCTACGGCGCCTCCTGCGGCGACTCCTGCAGCGCCTTCCTGCGGTACCTCCTGCGGCGACTCCTGCGACGCCTCTTGCGGCGACTCCTGCGGTGACTCCTGCAGCGCCCTCCTGCGGCGCCTCCTTACTTCCGCAGCTGCAACGCTCGAGAGATCACCCTTCACAGATTCGCTTTCCACTTCACTTTCATATAGATCGAGTTTTTGAAACAATAACCCAATATTTCAGATCTTAAGATATTCAACCCAAAAGCATGCCTAAGCCAAATGATCTCCTTTGCTTTATATAGGCAAGCTCTTCCTCAAATCATGGATCATGGGGCTCAATAATAATAATAAAATAAAACAATACCATGGGCCAAAACCATAACAAACCAATACCATCAACTCAATACTAGGGATCAACACGTCTGTCGAGATGCCATGGTCCAAAAACCATAGGTTCAAATTCCAAGGACTAACTACCATGGACCAAAGGTAAGTTTTCCCACATGAAATAAACTTTTCTCTGCATAAAATTCCGTGAACTTTTCTTCACATGAATAAACTTTTTAATTCTCATCATATTGAGAGCCATGCCATGGGTGTTGCCATCAAGTACAACACTTTATCCATAATGCCAACACCCTTATGCCCTACTCTGCAATCAGCCCAGAAACTGCGCAGGTCTGACAGGCATGATTCCTTGCTGGCCTCCTTTTCTCTCACTTAGAAAATTACGGAGATTTGTCTCACACCTTCCCTTCTATCCCGCTCTGCAATCAACCCATAAATTTTGCAGTTATGTCCAAGCCCAGACTATCTCCTAGAATTGTGCAATTTTGACTAGCAGCTCTTATAGCCCGATCATGTCCTCCTCTAGAAAATTGCACATATTTTTATGCCAGTGCCTCCTATTGCCTACACATTCTCCCCAGAGAATGTTGGAAATAATAATAAGAGGGGGGATGAATCAGTATTATCAAATCAATAATTTAATTTTCCAAATAGATTTGTATACACTACTTCAGCTAAGTGAACTAACATGTATACACAACTATACTTAAGGCAACCAACGTATATGCAGAGAACTTTTGATTGACCCAATTTATCATGCATTAAACTTTAACTAGTATCTTAGAAATTTATTAGATAGTGTAGTAAAAGAATAATAAATCATAACACATAAGCAACACACACGAACACCAAGATACCCACTGTTGTCGTCTCTGTCTTCTTCTAATAATAAGAAAATATGATTACAATTTTGTACTGGTGCAGACTTATACTTGTACGCATGCCTCGACCTGCAGAAGGTTACAACCTTCTCTCATTCTCTAGCTTCTCCTGGAAGGGAGCTACAACCCCCTAACTCTTGTACTAGCTGATATGTTTACTAGTATGTACCTTCGATCTATAGAAGGCTACAACCTTCTTTCTTCAACCAAGGACCACGTTTCATAAATTTTCAAACTAGATCCATCAACAACATCATAACCCTAATTCAATCATCAAATACATCTGTATCAGTCAATCACTTTCTGAGCCAACCACAAGCAAATCAATCAATCACTTTAACACCCATCAATCTGATCATTCAGAATACTGTCACCAGAATGCAGTAACCAGAACCCAAACCAAAACCCAGAGTTTTGCAATAGTAGACAGAAACAACTGAAACATATTGTATGTGGTATATGCTACTTCCATGTGTCGAACCTGCATGTATACGCGCTTTTCTCAAAGCTAACCAGCATATACATGTGAAAATATTAATTTATAATTCTGCAGCTATTCCAGACTTTAGTTATACCTAGATCATAATATTTACAAAACAATACATGCGTTAGTATACATATCTACAATAAACATGATCAAACCATATAAAGATAGTTCAATTCAAGCCTTAAGATCTTGATCCATCATTAGATCTTATCCTTCATCAACCATGAAGGTTCATCCCTGGTTCAGATCAAGCATAGCACCATAAGCCAATAACCTGCATACTAGATCTCACACTTCATCAAATATTCAATACTTGCACCCTTGGCCTAATGATCTTCTCCTCCTTTTATAGTTTTAGGCCTTTCTCAATACCATGGACCAAAACCACTTAGGACCAATACCTTGGACCAAATACCTAGGGTCAATACCTCAAACTAGATACTTTGGACCAATACCATGGATCAAAATACTATGAACCAAATACCATGGACCAAAAGCTCAGTTTTCCAAGTTATACACGCTTTTCCATCTATGAAAGTGCGTGTGTACATTATATGCTCCTTTTGTTCTATTAACCTGCATGTATACACTACTTGGACAAGGTGAACCTATGTATACCTCTCTTTCTTCATTCTTTGAAGTCTAAGCTGTAATTCTTTGTTGTTGTCATGCTATATTGTGATCTTTCATCTAAGAGAGTTTAATTTTGAACTGATTCCTTGAAACTGCCCTGCATTTCATTACATCTGTAAACACGACTGTCATGCATTCTGTCACATCTGATATCTCTCTTTTGATTCATCTAGTTACCATATACAAGTGAGTTGTTCTGTTACAAGTGAGTTGCCATCAAGTACAACACATGCACCATAATGCCAACAATCTCCCCCTTCAGACTTGATGGCAACAACAACACCAAGTCACTCTCCCCCTTTGACATCAAGGAAAAAGGGTCATGCTCCCTCTGAGTACATGTTGAATTCTTTGATATGCTGAAGTATACTGATTGAACTCCTACGATTGAGTCCATGCTCCCCCTAAGCATAACAAAAGTATACAAAAGGATTTTCTTAAAAGAATAACATGACTCTATACATCACCAATGACCTTCCTATCACCAATGACTCATACATACATCCATCTCCCAACCAAGTGGGGATATACCAAATTTGACTCATCCATCCAACCAAGTGGGGATATACCAATTGTTTATACATGACAAAAACAAGAAATATTACATCATCCATCCCATGCATAGTGGGGTTACAAATTAGGTCTTTTCATGACCTTTACATTAAATGATATGCATGACATTTATAATAATGACATCAACAAGACCATGATATCCATAAGCAAATATCATACACCATATATGATCTGCACCATCAACAACATCACGATCAATAGCCTTCATCAAAAGAGTCACCTGAATCAAAACAATTATGCTGATTTGTACCAAGATCTTCTAAGATAATGCCAACAATGCATTATTAGAAGCATATGATCCCCCTAAATCTATGCCAGATGTTCACTGTCAGATCTTATTATTGCATATATAAGTAAGAGATATCAAAACATCAACATCAATCAAATATACATCAAGTTATCAACAACTTTATGAGGACCAATATATTTCCACATGTTATCAGAAGATTGTAACCATCATCAAACAGAGCAGATAATTGACAAAACCATATCAGACCCCTTTTTTTTGCATCACACCCACTACTTTTCTTCATACCAACATATACCTGATTGTGCCCATAGAAGCCCGCGTATGTATGCGACTACGTTTTATGAAACTCACATATAACAACCTTTCTCTGAAAAATAAGATTTAACAGTAGGATGATGCAGCAACTACTCCCAGCTTTTGTCTAAGATATTCAAATGTCTCTCTGGGTAGTGGTTTAGTGAATATATCAGCAACCTATTCTTTGGAGGGAACATACTCCAATTTGACCTTTTTTTCAAGCACATGTTCACGTAGAAAATGATATTTGATGGGTATGTTCTTGGTCTTGGAGTGCATGACTAGATTCTTTGAAACACTAATTGCACTTGTATTATCACATATAATGGAGATGGGTGGAGTACATGTGATCTAAATGTCTTACAAGGTTTGCATCATCCAAAGTGGTTGTGTGTAGCAAGATGCAGCAACCACATATTCTACTTCAGTTGTAGATAATGCAATTGAACTTTGTTTCTTGCTGAACCAAGACACTAACCTGGAACCCATATAGAATGCACCACCACTAGTGCTTTTTCTATCATCAAAACTTCCTGCCCAATCTGCAACTGTATATGCATGAAGAGCAAGATTTGTATCTCTAGGATACCATAAACCAAAGTTCTGTGTTCCTTGAAGATATTTGAAAATCCTTTTGACTGCCTGAAGGTGTGATTCCTTTGGATTTGCTTGGAATCTTCCAACTATTCCTACTGCATGCATGATGTCAGGTCGGGTACCTGTTAGATAAAGCAGACTACAAATCATGGATCTGTAAGTTGGTTAATGTACTATTGTTGATTCAGCATTTGAGCTGAGACTGCATCCTATTACCATTGGGGTACATACTAGTTTAGAATCTTCCATGCCGTACTTTTTCAAGATCTGTTTGAGATATTTGGTTTATGAAAGAAAAATACCATCTTTATTTGTTGAACTTGTAGACCAAGAAAATAGGTAAGCTCATCAAGCAAGGACATTCCAAATTCTTGCTGCATTATTGAAGCAAAATTATGACTCATGGATTCTTCATTGCTACCAAAAATGATATCATCAACATAAACAACAATTATTAGCAATTTATTAGTGTCAATCTCTTTATATAAATTGATATCTGCTAACCCCTTTGAAAAAACCTGTCGGTCGAGATATTTGTCAAGACAGTAATACCAGGCCCTTGGAGCCTATTTTAGACCATAGAGAGCCTTTCTGAGTCTGCATACAATTTATGCATCATTTCCAAGAATGAATCCTTCCGATTGTTCAATATAGACTTCTTCTTCTAAGTCTTCATTAAGGAAGGCAGATTTTACATCCATTTGGTATACTTTGAATTTTTGGAAACTAGAAAGAGCAATAAGCATCCTTATGGCTTCAAGTCTAGCAACAGGTGCAAAATTTTCTTCAAAATCTATACCTTCTTGTTGAGCATATCCTTTACAAACAAGTCTGGCCTTGTTTCTAATAACTTCTCCATTTTCGTTCAACTTGTTTTTGAATATCCATTTAGTTCCTATGATATTCTTATCATGAGGTCTAGGAACTAATTCCTAAGTATTATTCTTTTCAATGTGCTCAAGTTCTTCATTCATGGCCTTGACCCAACATTCATCTTTGCGTGCTTCATTTACATTTTGAGGTTTGGTGGAAGATAGTAATGCTAGATAGCTTGAGGTTTCTATAATAGTTCTTCTTGTTTGACCACCTGCCTCTTTTTCCCCTAAAATTTGAGTTTCTGGATGATTTTTCTGAACATACCTAGACAAAGTCTTTTATTCTACGATTATCTCTTCTTCTGGTTCTTCATTGGTTACTTCTTTAGAATCAGTGGGATTTGATGTGGGAAAATAATCCCCATCTTCTTCATCGTCATAATCTTTGGTTTTTATCTATTTTGGATTTTTGCATGCTTCATCAACCACAACATCAATACTTTCAATACTTTTCCCAAGTATTTTATTATAACATTTATATCCTTTACTTCGGGAAGAGTAACCAAGAAGAATACCTTCATCTTCTCTGGGTTCAAATTTACCAAGTTTTTCATCTGTCCTTTTGATGTAACATTTGCTTCCAAAAACCTTAAAGTATTTTATAGTAGGAGTTTTACCATACCAAAGTTCATGTGGAGTTTGAGTGTTGTTTACCCGAACATTTGCTTGGTTGAGAATAGTGACGATGGTGAATGCAGCTTCACCCCAAAAGATTGTAGGAGTTCCAGATTCATCTAGCATAGCTCGAGCCATTTGTTGAATAGTTTAATTCACTATTTCTACCACTCCATTTTGCTAAGGAGTCCTTGTGGTGGAGAACTACCTTTTTATTCCATGTTGTTCACAAAAGTCAAAGAATTCATTCGAGGTAAATTCCCCTCCTTGATCAAATCTGAGGCATTTGATTTTGCGATCTGATTAATTTTCAACCAAAGCTTTGAAGGCTTTGAACTTTTCAAGTGCTTCATCTTTATGGTTTAGAAGACCTATCCAACACATTCTGGAAAAATCAACAATGAACAATATAAAGTATTATTCTCCATGAGGTGACTTTTTCCTTGATGGTCCACATAAATCAGTATGAACAAGTTCAAGAGGCTTACTAGCTGACCCTCCTTTTTCAATGAAGTGAGATCTGGTTTGCTTATCGAATTGACATGGTTTGCATATTGTATTTTCAGGAATGCTGATATCTAGAAGATCACGAATAGCCTGGAATATGCATGCTTTTCTAATTTGAGAAAATCTTAGATGTCCCAATCTTCTATGCCATAGCCAGTTTTCATCATTTTTGCTTAGATAGCACAGTTATTGTCCTCCCTTGAGTATGTATAGGTTGTTTGGAGTTCTTCTAAATTTTATCATGGTTTCTCATGTATCAAGCTCACGAACAACACATATGTTTGATCGAAACACAACATCATTTCCTTGATCACACATTTGACTAACACTCAACAGGTTATGCTTTAGACCATCAACATACATAACATTCCCAACTTTAACCTTTTCTTTCAATAAAATAAAGCCTTTACATTTTATGACAGCAAGAGTGTCCTTTCCAAATGAGACATTGTTTTCCTTTTCTAAGGCATTATATTAGTGAAGTTTTTCTTTGTCACATATCATGTGTTTTGAGCATCCACTATCGATGTACTACTGATTTTCTTGTCCTTCTGCACACAATGCTATACCACATCTTTCTATTTGTGGTTCTTTCTTTCTCCATATTTTGGGATTTAATGGAGTTTACTCCTTTTGAGATATTTTCTGAAATTTACTCTTGCATTCAGATTCTTCATGGCCAAAGTTGTTACAGATTGAGCATTCTATTTCATTTTCAAGAAGAGAAAAGTTATTATAGGAAATTTTCTTGATCCCTGTCACATTCCTTTGATTTCTTACTCCTCTTGTCATGATGGTCTTGTAAGCAACACATTGAGAAGATTTATGTCCAAAATTATGACATGAGAAACATTGACCATTAAAGAAGTTCCTGTGATTATCGAAACTATTGACCTGGTGATTGTAGTTCCTATTGATATTCATATTTGAAGAAAATTGAGTATGATTTACCTGAGGTTAGTTCTGGCTTCTATTCATCCTTGAAGTAAATTGAGCCTGATTTACCTGGTGATCTTCTTTATGCCTTTGTTGACTATTGTCATATTATTCACTATTCTTTGCTGCATCAAGATAGATTTTAGTGGAGGTTGACGACTTCTGTGATTGAGATGCTTCTTCAGTATATCAAAGACCTGTCTTTATCAGAGGAGAACACTAAACTTTGATAATTTCATTTAAGGTTTCTGATCCTTTAGCAAATCTAAGATTGACAGCTTTTGTTTTCTCAAGATCCTTTCTTAGACCCACAATTTCACAATCTAGTTTTTCATTGTGTTTTTCTCTTTCAACAAGTTGGTATGTCAAGGTATCTATAATCATATTATTTTCTTCTAAACAGATTTTGAGTTTAGATATTTCTTCAGGAAGGTCATCTTCTTCTAACATATCCAAAAAATTATCATCTTCATAAGCCATTAGAAGTCTATAGTCATTAATATTTTCATCTTCATCATTATTTGATAAACCATTGCTATCTTCATGAGTATAATAACTCTTTTTACTTACACTTTGTTTTCTATTCCATTTTGCATATTCCTTCCCTTTATCATATTTATCCTTATGAGGACATTTGGCAACATAATGACCAACTCTACCACAGGCAAAACATTTTAAAGGTAGTTTACCTATAAATATTCAGGAACCCTGTTGAAGCTTCTTGACAAAGTTTACTTCATCTTCTTCTTCTGAAATATGTCCTAATTCATTGAGTTCTTCCTTTACTTTTGCTGAAGCTTTAAATGTGTCTTCTCTCATATCTAATGGGCCTCCTTTTCTCATCTCAAAGGCATTTAATATTTCATGAAGTTGTCTCATAGTGATAGTCTGTAGATCCTATTTTTCTTCTACGGTAGATACTTTTGATTCAAATTTAGTAGACAAGGATCTTAAAACTTTCTCAACTAAGGTAACTTCCTTTATCTCTTCACCCAAATTCATAATGAAATTAACAACCTCATATATACGTAACAAGTAACTAGCTATACTTTCATGATTGTGCATCTTAAGGGTTTCATATTGAATTTTAAGAGATTGTAGTTTAGCACGTTTTACCTGAGAGTCTCCTTCGTATCTTAGAACGATTTTGTCCCATATTTCTTTGGCTGATTTGAGTTGCGTAACTTTGACAAACTTTGATGGTGATAGACTTCCCAATAATGTATTGACATCCCTGGCATTGGTTTCATATTTCTTTTTACCTGTCGTATCTGTAGGAATTGTTGATGGAAAATTATATCCTCCTTCCACAATTACCCAGACATCTGTTCCAAGTGATTGAAGATAGGTTGTGGTTCCTATCTTCCAATAAACAAAGTTTCTCCATAAAAAATTGGTGGTTTGATGGATCCCATGCTTTCTTGATTACTCATGATGATGGATCTCCCTTCAAGCAATCAAGCTTCTTCTGAAGGACCTGCTCTGATACCAATTGTTGGAAATAAATAATAAGGGGGGTGAATCAGTATTATCATATCAATAATTTAATTTTCCAAACAAATTTGTATACGCTACTTTAGGTAAGTGAACTATCATGTATACACGGTTGTACGTAAGGCAACCAGTGTATATGCAGAGAACTTTTGATTTACCCAATTTATCATGCATTGAACTTTAATCAGTATATCAGAAATTTATTAGATAGTGAATTAAAAGCAGAATAAAGCATCACACATAAGAAACACACATGAACACCAAGATATAAGTTGGAAACCCAATGTGGGTGAAAACCACCTATTGCTTTCGTCTCTGTCTTCTTTTAATAATAAGAAAATATGTTTACAATTTTGTACTGGTGAAGACTTATACCAGTACGCAGGCTTCTACCTGGAGAAGGTTACAACCTTCTCTCATTCTCCAGCTTCTCTTGGAAGTGAGATAGAACCCCCTAACTCTTTTACTAGCCTATATGTTTACTAGTACGTAGGCTGCAACCTACAGAAGGATACGACCTTTTTTCTTCAACCAAGGACCACATTTCATAAATTTTCAGACTAGATCCATCAACAAAATCATAATTGTAATTCAATCACCAAATAATCTGCATCAATCAATCACTTTCTCAACCAACCACAACCAAATCAATCAATCACTTTGACAACCCATCAATCTGATCACTCGGAATAGTGTCACTAGAATGTAGTAACTAGAACCCAGAATTTTGCAATAGTAGATAGAAACAACTGAAACATATTTTATTAGGTATATGCTACTTCCATGTGTCTAACCTACATGTATACGTGCTTTTCTCAAAGCTACCCAGCATATACATCTGCAAATATTAATTTATAATTCTGCAGTTATTCCAAACTTCAGTTATACCCAGATCATAATATTTACAGAACAATACATGCATCAATATACAAATCTAGAATCAACATGATCAAACCATATAAAGATAGTTCAATTCATGCCTTAAGATCTTGATCCATCATTAGATCTTATCCTCCATCAACTACAAAGGTTCATCCCTAGTTTAGATCAAGCACAGTACCATAAGACAATAACCTGCATACTAGATCTCACCCTTCATTAAATATTCAATACTTGCACTCTTGGCCTAATGATCTTCTCCTCCTTTTATAGTTTTATGCCTTTCTCAATACCATGGACCAAAACCACTTAGGACCAATACCATGAACCAAATACCCACGGTCATCACCTCGGACCAAATACTTTGAACCAATTCCATGGACCAAAAGCTTAGTTTTCCAAGGTATACGCGCTTTTCCTTCTATGAAAGTGCGTGTGTACGTTATATGCTCCTTTAGTTTTGTTAACCTACGTGTATACGTTGCTTGGTTAAGGTGAACCTGTGTATACCTCTCTTTCTTCATTCTTTGAAGTCTGAGCTGCAATTCTTTGCTATTGTCATGTTGTATTGTGATCTTTCATGTGAGAGAGTTGCCTTCTGAACTGATTCCTTGAAACTTCCCTTCATTTCATTACATCTGTAAACACAGCTGCCATGCATTCTGTCACATCTGATATCTCTCTGTTGATTCATCTAGTTACCATATCCAAGTGAGTTGTTATGCTACAAGTGGGTTTCCATCAAGTACAACACATGCATCATAATGTCAATAGAGAAAATGTGCAGATCCTAGCTGGATGACCTATCCAATGCTCCCCTTGAAAATTGCACAGATTGGCTGAGCTGTTCCCCAACAGCCTGCCTGGCCTTCCTCCCAGAAATTGTGAAATTCTGCCTCCCAGCTAGGTTTTTCCCTGTAGCTGTCATTATTGTCCCATATTGTGCATATCTTCCTCCGAGTGAAATCTGCGCAATTTTTCTTGACAATGCTCCAGGGCCTCACATCCCGACCTGAGTTGTCCTCTACACAGTTTTAGTGCCTTGTCCCTCTCCCGATGAACCCTAGTTTATGCATTGAGTATTTTTCTAATCGATTCCTTCACCTATGTTATGAATTTCTAGAGGAAGATAAAAATTTGTATTTCTTTAAAAAAAAAATAGTGTTTGGTTCATATATTTTTACATGGTGAGCCCAAACACCTTGATGTTTATGTTTCCCCAAATTTTGTAAATCATAAGACACCTATAATTTCATAAGAGGAAGCTACTATTCCTTTTGTTCCATTTCCTCCTCCTTTTTCAATTTTGATGTGGGTTCCTCCTTATAATTATGCCAAATATGGGAAATCTAGAAATCAAATGGTTGATTCATCTCTTCAACCTTCATCGTTTTTTCATGATCCAAATCTAATGGAGGAAATATTGGAATGGTTTATGGATCCTAAGGTGAAGAATAATGCCTCCATTCCACGAAAGGATATTAACACTCATAAATTCAATCTTAAATCTGATTCAGATACTTATAATCCTCTTATCTCTTTCTCATGACCCCTTGGCCCTTGATCTTCCAAATCCAAGAAGTGAACTGGTGAAAGGTAGTCACATTTCACAGGTAGAGGAGTAGGAAGGTGAATATTCTTTCAATATTTCCTCTTTTTCAAAGTCTTCCATATGAAGATGGTGTTTCCTCATTCTTGGTTGATATTGAATTTGGTAGTCCATCAAATGAAATCAATTTGCCTAATCAATTTGTAGTCTCGAGCAGCCATTCTTCTGATGAGGATGACTCTATTGATGTATATTATGATGGAAGCCCAAGTGCACCAAATAATATTTTGGTTTCTCAAGAATATTTTGTTTCAAAATATTTAGATCTTAAATCTAATTCAGTCAAAGAAGATTCTCTTATGAACGCTTATTCCTCTTTATCTCATTATTCCTTCTATCCTTTTGCCTATAATGAAAATATGTCATGCTCTTCGGATTTACAGTTTGATGAGTTGAATCCTGAAATGACACAAGATAGTGAGATTATCCCTGAATAATAAGGAAGCAATAAAACCATAGAACATCTATTCCATCCCTTATCATCTCCTATTTTTCATGAGGACAACTCTTCAAATCAATTTTCTCATGTGATTTCTCTTATTCATACATCTCTATATTTTCGATTAGAAGAATACTATGACTTGAGTAATATATTTGTTGATGTTGTAAAAAATGATCAAACCAATGAGGTAAATGACTTCCATCCAAATAGTGGTGATATTGTTAATTTAACTAATAGTAGTTATCCACATGCAATTTGTGATTTGACTCAATTCTCAAAACATTGTTATCTATCTTTTCAAAGTTCCAAAACTTGTCAGGAAGTCGAGGCACTTCAACTCTCATTGATGGTTATGTCAGGTTCTTGCAATTATGGTAAGATCCCTGAACCATGTCAGATATGGATTTCCTCGCAAAACTCTTTATTTTGTATTGTTTCATTGGATGAAAACTCGTCGTTTATGGATTTTGGGATTTCTCGTCATAGTTTTTCTATCTTTTGAGATCAAGTTTTTGTTTAGATCAAGGATACCACTATAAAGAATTCATCTTCACCTAGACCTCTTGTATCTTACTTGGGATTGGAATGTATGCCTTTCATGAATGCACATAATTGTGAAGTTGATCAATGTAAATATTATCTTCAGCCGAAGAATTTATCTATGTTGAATGTTATGGTGAAGAATCAACTCCTAATATTCACTGTGAAGGTTACTCAACTAATAATTTTTGTCCTAGCCCAATCAATCCTTTTCAAAAACATTCAATTATTGAATCTTTTAGTGGGTAAAACCCCCCAAGTTGATATGGATTTTGTATTTGATTTGACATATTCCTTTAACCATTTTTTAGCATGTTGTTTCAATCGATTTCCTATATTTACAAGACCAACATTTTCTTTTGATTTTGCAAGCTCTCATATTACTGGTCTATTATGGAATTAGACACAAAGGAAATAGGTCAAAAATCAAGAGTCTTGTATGTTAATCTACCTATATGATCATAATGGTAGACCTAACAATTTTCATGTCGATAACCATTTTCCCAATAGTATATTTGATCATGGTTGTTTTACATTGTTTGATCTATTTGAACCTAGTGATATTTATAATTTGTAATTTCATTGTTTAGATATTAAATATTTTAGGCACTTCAGTCTTTGCTTATGGTCATGCCAAGCTCTCACTATCCTGACAAGCCTTCTGAACATGATCGACTTATTTTCCCTTACAAAATTCTCATTTTGATCCCATGCCTTTAATTGAAAATCCATCTTTTCAAGGATTTCTGTGTTTTCAAGAGGATTGCCTTTTATTTCATGACCAAATTTATGATTGGATGGAAGAATATTACTTAGAAAGCCTTACATTAAAAATAAGTTCTGATATTTTTGGATGTTTTCTAAGAAAGACAACATAGATGTAGGTACATTCACAAGTAGTTCTAAAGGCTTGTTTGATTGTTGTTCTAATAAAAAAGGTAAGGTTGTAGGATGGTTAGGGTTAGTTGTTATGACACATATTTCTACCTTTCAACAAGACCTTCAATGTCTTGTGCAAGTTATTTGAGTTCTTATCTTTTCTATTGCACATTATTATATATTGGTTTTAATTGTTGGTATATTTGTGTTTGTAGGTTGGGAGCAGTTATGGTGGTTACATTGGAAATATCATTGCAAGTAACCCTAACTTTCTATATGGTTAGGTTAGGAGTAGTTCTATCTATATTCTAGTTTATCTTTTCATGCTCATCCTGCATTTTCTCTCCATTTGGTCTCTAGTTTTCTTTTGTTTCTATCTGCATGTTGCTTTATGCTCAACCTCCATTTGCTTGCCTTTTAGTCTTGTTTGTTTGTTTTTTCCTATTTTCCTTTCATTTTTTTTTTGCATGAAATATTCTCTTGTTTGGCTCAAAAGATAATGTGGTGAATCTTGAAAAGGGAAAAGGTGAAAATGAACAATGCTTGGCTTATCTTTCATCCTATTCTCTATCTTGGTTGTACATATATTTAAATTCAATGAAGTATGAATGGAAAATATGATTCATTCCAGACGAAAAGCCTTTGGTATAACTTTGAAGCCTGTATCTTTATTAGGATATTCCATTCTGACTCATCCTTGTATTAAAGGGTATTTGGCATGTCAACTCTATCAAGTAAACAAGGGAGAGGAAAAAAAACTTTAAATGAGCATATTAACTTTGGTTATCTTTCAAATCCCTTAAATGAAGGAACCAACCTCTTCTTCTCTCAATAATTCAGGATCCCTCTTCCACCATCAAAATAAATAAATTCCTTCACACATTCTATTAGTAACTAAATAAAGAGGTGAAGAAGACAAAGGCTTCCTATGCAGAGAGGTAAAGAAAGAAACTTCATTGGGGTATTAGGTTCCTTCATGTGACTTCGTTAAGGCAATGTTCAGGATTGCTGGTAGCAAAGAAACACCAAGGAATGTGCTTAAAATCTTAGTATACATATTATCCTTCTCCCTAATCGAAACAATTGAGGTGTGACTAGTCTTATGTTGAGGTGTTTGAAGTTGAGAAAGGAATATAAGGGACTATATATTTAAGTTCGATAAGTAGAAAAGTTGGGGAAATCCATATGGAAAATCAATACTTTATGAAAGATTTATACCTTTCACATAAATATGAAACCTGAGTAGAGAAGTTGGAGTTCTACTAGTGTGTCACCAAGTGTTTTCATCATGACAAACACCCTCCAAAATTTTTCTTACACTTGAATTTTGGAGCATACTGAGAATATTGTGATCTGTCGTTCTATGGTCACTTCGTGGTCATGTTAGGTCCCTATATTACTAGTGCAACCCCTTATTTTTATAAGTACAACCCCCTTATTATATTGTTGTGCCCATGTAGTCCCCATATTTTTATTATTGTGCCCCATAGAAGCCCACTATTGTTATTATTGTGCCCTTACATTATTATTGTTATGTCGACTTTGATTATATTATGACCCCTTAGACTCCTATATATAGAAAGGAGGTCTTATCATTTGTATCATCCAAGAATTGTTCATTTGTGTAATGTATAGGAGGTTTCCCCCTCGAAGAGGCTTATTTCTAAGGCGTTCATCTATCTTTTCTATCTTTTTGTGAGCTAGTTTCATAACATTTGGTATCAAAGCTTTGGATTCTAGGGTTTCGCTGCTCCAAACAAGTCATCTTGGAATTGTTGCTATAAATTTTTTCTGCGACATTTCAGAAGTTAAAAAAGAAATCCATTTGATCCAAAATTATAGTGAACTTTGGGTCTGAATGTTAGAGCTTGTCTCACTATATTTTCGGAGATATGATCTGAGGAAGTTAGGGTTTTTGCAGACTCCCGAATTACATTCCAAACAAGTGACCTAGGGAAAATCGTCATAACTTTGGTTCTGAGCATCAAATTTAAATTTCGTGAGAATTTTTAGAAAGAGGACAGCCTGTAGTTTTCTGTATATCAGTTTCAGGTACTAAGGTCGAAACAGTGACACGTGGAACGTGGGAGATTTGGCATAACTCTTCCTTGGAGAATCCAATTGCAATCAGACTTGCAGAGTTAGAAATAGGACTAAAAGGGCTATTACAGGCCAAAATTGTAGAACCTAAAGATTTAAAATTACAGAGTTACAGTCATTTCAAGATCGAGCTCCTAAAATCAAGAAAAAGCGAGATGAGAAAGTTTGATGGCAAGGATCCGGTAAATTGGATACTACAAATGGAGAAATATTTTGACCTACTTGGTGTAACACTGTTATAAAAGGTAGGAATTGCATCTTGATATTTAGAACGAGAACATTTTTTATGGTATAAAGGGAAATTTTCTCGTAAACCACTTGTTACGTGGTCAATTTTCACAAAGGAAATGATAGCACATTATGAGGATACAAAGAGAAACACCTTCTTCAGCCAATTGATAAATCTAAAGAAAAAGTGTTCAATATTAGAACACATTGAGGACTTTCAAAAACTAAATATAAGGGAAAATGATATTCCAAAGAAGTAGAGGATTGATGTCTCCATAGGGACTTTAAAGGATAACATTCAACATGAGGTTCATCTTTGGGAACCTAATTCATTGGAGAGGGCATTCAAGTTGGCAAGAAAAGTGGAAAGAAAAATTATGGCAACAAGGAAGTCTACCCCTCACAACTATAAAAATGGAAGTGTTGTTTCTCCTAGTCTTCCACAACCTACAAGGTTGACACCACAACAAATGGAAGAAAAAAGAGCAAAAGGGCTTTGTTACAATTGTGATAGCAAATACACTAAAGGTCATAAGTGTGCTGAGAAGAAATTATTTTACATAGATTATGAAGAGGAGGAAGAAAAGGATCAAGAAACATCAAAAGAAGAGGGTATACACTAGGAACCAACCCCAGAGAAAGAAGAAATGAATCTGACCATATCTTGTTAAGAATTGGAAAAGAATTACCACTCCTCAAACTCTCAAGATAGAATGACATATCAAGAAGAAAAAGGTTCAAGAAGTGAAAGATCACATCGAGAAAGAAGAAATGAATCCTAGCATATCTTGTAATGCATTGGCCGGAATTACCACTCCTCAAACTATCAAGATAGAAGGACATATCAAGAAGAAAAATGTTCAAGAAGTGAAAGATCACATTGAGCATCAAGAAATGAATCCGACCATATCTTGTAATGCATTGGAATAAATTGCCACTCAAACTCTCAAGATAGAAGGACATATCAAGATGAAAAAGGTTCAAGTAGTGAAAGATCAAATCAAGCATCAACAACAAGTTCTCCAACTTTTAAAGGATAACGCCACGTTGGTGCAGTATCAAATTAAACAAGAGGCAGATCAACATTGTAGGGAAATAAATTTTGACGTAGGTGATTGGGTATTTTTACGGCTACGTCTCAAGCAAGATATTGATGAGAAGGAAACATTGGCAATACTACATGCACTTAAGAAATGGCGACCTTACCTAATTGGAAGACACTTCAAGGTAAAACTAGATCATGATAGTCTGAAATACTTTTTAGAACAAAGATTATATTTAGAAGAAAAGAAAAAATGAGTCACAAATATGTTGGGTTATGATTTTGAAATCATCTACCAAAACGGGAAGCCAAATGTTGCTGCAGATGCACTCTCAAGAAAGGATGAGGATGTGGAAGCATTGTTTTGTGTTATTTCTATTATCCAGCCAGATTGGATAAACAAAGCAAGGGATGAATGAAAGAAGGATGATGAAGTGTTGCCACTCATTCAAAAGTTGTAGAAAATCACAGTTCAAACAATATTTCCAGAACTTGACGAGGAAGGAAAAATCATTTGGAACCTGGAGCAATCACAGAAACAAGAACCCAACAGCTACGAAATCGATCAATTTCAAAGTATCTCATCAAGTGGAGGAACTTACTCGCTGAAGATTCCACATGGGAGGACAAGAATTTTATACAGAAGTATAAATAACTACTCAAGCATTGAGGACAACACTTTCTAAAGGAGAGGGGCATGTTAGGTCCCTATACTACTAGTGTAACCCCTTATTATTATTAGTACAACCCCATTATTATATTGATGTGCCCATGTAGTCCCCATATTGTTATTAGTGTGCCCCATAGAAGCCCACTATTGTTATTATTGTGCCCTTATATTATTATTGTTATGTCGGCCTGATTATATTATGACCCCTTTGACTCCTATATATAGAAAGGAGGTCTTGTCATTTGTATCATCCAAGAATTGCTCATTTGTGTAATGTATAGAAGGTTGCCCCCCTCGAAGAGGCTTATTTCTAAGGCGTTCACCTATCTTTTCTTTTGTGAGATAGTTTCATAACAGGTCATCTAATGTTTTGTAAATTATTGAGTCTTCTTCTAAGTTTCAAAGTCACTTTCTTATGTGTGCTCATTTTTTGAATAATTTACAAGTGTACTTATTCCAATGCAATCTTACATAAGCACTGTGCAACTCTTAAAGATAAGGCTTGCACAATTGCTGGTGACAGAGAATGCGCAATTCATAAGCATATTATACCATGTAACACATACCTATAGTCAGTGTGCACTCTCTATTAACAGTCTCCCTCACTTTGATTTCAAATGTACTTCTATTTCTATTGGTTTTCTCCACTATTTCTCTAGCACACCTTTGTTTTCACAAGTGTTTCTTTCACATTTACAACTATCATTTTTTATTTATTTCAATTTAAAATATATTGTTTTCATGTTATCTTTGCACTAACATGCATCACTTTCCTTTTCTTTAAACCTATGTAAGTTTCATTTGCACTCTTCTCTTACTTTCGCAAGTGTCATCTTTTGGCATGGAAAGTGTCACACATTGGAAAAGAAGAGTTGTGATGCATTGTGAGGGGACAATTTTTCTACCAATGGGTCTTATTTTTCATATATACATGTATTAGACCCATTTCCAAAGTTTCATGCATTGTCACACAAGTTTTTTCACTATCGTCACAAAGTGTAACTTAAGTGTTGCACTTGGAGAAGTATGTTGTTTTGTCATCGCATTAAGGGGACCATATTGTTTCTGAGAGCATGTTTAGTTCTAACCTTGGTTTCATATTTGCTTCATTGATCGCACACTTAGCCAAATTTTGGAAAATTTTCTAATCGACCCACTTAAACTCACTCCACCCTCCTAAATTGTGCATTACACATTGGAAGGCCTCAAGCATGCACCCTTACCTCCTGGAACTATGAAATGCATATTTTCTACCTCTAAGGACTACACATTCCATAGTAATAGTGCTCAATCATGGCTTGGTGAGTCCCACAACTGTGCAATCAAGCCTCCCTTTCAGTCTTTCTCTACACATTGTACAATTATAGTATGCAATCTACCTCCTTGGTTCCTTAAACTATGCAACTACGCAATCATCTGGATCTCTCTCTCTCTCTACCCTAAACTATGCATTGCACAGTTACAGTGGGAAATCTTGCCTCACTATGACTCTCAATTGTGAAATCTTCTTACTCATGCCTCTAGTGTTTCACATTGCACAATCATAAGCCTTAAAACCTTACTCCTGGTGTATAGAACTACGCATTAATAAATCCATGAGCCTTCAACCTAGTCCAATACCTAGTTTTAGATCAATCAGCGATTTTCATGAAGCAAGCTAAGCTAGGAGTTTTTTGGACTGATTTCGTCTTGTTATGAGTAATTTTAAGTTGTAGGTACTACATATTAACATGGAAGGGTGATGCTCGGAGAGAATGAGAAGGAAACTATGCTAAAATACGCTTGCAAATTTGGAACCATGAAGAGGTCATCAAGCAGGACGATGAAGGGACACCAGTTTATGAAAGAAGACCAAAGATCAAGACCACATGAAGGCTCCACACCGTTCATCCCCTTGGAGGGTGCAGATGAAGAACAAAGAAGATATTTCATGAAGATGAATTATGCAACAAGCCTCTCATGAAGATTGAAGACAAATCAGCAAAAGAAACATCTTAGCATTTTCATTTCATCATGGAGTCCATGTCATCATTGTCAAGTTGTGACTTGTACCAATGCCATCACAATGTCATGTGTGTCCATGTGTCATGCCACATAATTTGTGGATGTAATAATGTAATTATCAAAAGGAATGGAAAAAATGTAATGTTTGGAGGTCCAAGATTCATATGTTGAATATTAAAAGACACGTAGTCATATATGGGAAAAAGGGTCTTCAGGAAAACTCCAAAAGTCATATAGAAGGCCAAAGGTCACATTAGAAGTTTAATAGTCATGAGGGAAGCTAAAGAGTATGGGGATATGAAAGGTCACCCCTCTTGTTATAAATACACACTCATAACTCAAGAAAATGGCTTTTGGAGGCTTAGACTTTGGAGAGCTAGCCTTGGCTTCTCTAGCCTAGCATAGGAGAGAATATCATTCTTTGGAGAAGCAAGAAGTGATTCAATGTTCCACTATTGGAACTAGTGGCTCATCATTGTAATTGGGCACTTGGATCTTTCACCTAATGATTAGAAGCTCTATGAGCCAACACATTTTCATGCATGTATCATGAATGTAGTAATACTATTATTTATATGTTTGTAGTGTGTGATTTGTTCACATGTACTAAGGAAATTGAACTATTTCAGTGGCTTTGGTACTTTGAATGTGTGTTGTACTTTCTTTGATGATCATTGTGTTTATGTGAACTAATTCACTAGATAGTTACTAAATATTTTCATTCTCTCATGTGTCTCTCTTAGGTTAATATTATTACTTCCTCCTCGAGACTCACTCCTCGCTCTCCCATTGTGAAAGTCTCCTTTTACACATTACAATTGGTGTTTCACAATGTCAACTTACTTGTTGATTTAAGAGGTTATGTGCATACTCTCTTATGTTATCCATTGCAGCTAAGGAAAACCTTTGAGTTATGGTGGTCGGGTCAATACTCTAGATGGGGATCCTACTCCAAACAATGTGAGGTCTAATTGGGACTTCACACTGTTATGAATTGTAGCAAGAAAGGCTAAATTTGATTGTGCTTTAGTCAAATTTAGTAATTCAGTTTTCCACATTACTAGGAAGACTTGGATTGCATTTAACTTGTGTGACATGGCTTTGGAAACTATTTTACTCAGTAAATTCGGGTTATATGCTAGTAATAGAATTGTGCATGTAGTTATTGCTAAAATTTAGCAATATAATTCAATTATTTTCAGTTTGACTTAGTTAACTGAACTCAAGTAACTATTTGAGTTAGTTGAAAGTCAATTGAGTAATAGAACTATTTTTAACTTAGTGATCTCTTAGTTAAACTAGTCAATTAGCTAAAAATATCCCAGACATGCATGGAATTCAAATTTCCTAGATTGGAGTGGAGAAAAAGACACATTATAATTATCAATTGTATACTAGTTGAGTGTACAGGCTTGGCAGTTAAGTAGGGGAATTGCATAAGAAAATAGGAGGAAATTGCTATCTTTTAGGAGCTAATTTCCTCAGGAATTGTGCAAGGAAATAGGAGCAAGTTGGGGACTTGAATTGGATAAGTGTTGGCCAAAGTAGGATAGTTAGCAGGAGAATAGGTTTATAGTGCAGGGTGTGCTTCAGGATTGAAGCAAGACATTGTAATAGTTTCTCATTCTCATCTGATTAATGAAAATCAATAGAGGGGTTTTTCCCAGTTGGGTTCCCCCAATAATAACTTTTTTCTTGTGGTGTTTTAATGGTTGCATATCATTGCGTGTGTTTTTAAATTGTGATTTCCATTCCAAAAAATAATAGAGGAAATTTGTAATATCTTTATTTCAATTCAATTTCATCAGTAATAAAAAAATTCTATTAATTTCTACATGGTATCAGAGCAAAAATCCCACTAGAAACCAATCAATATGTCTTCTCCTTCAGAGATTTCAATTTGCAGATTCATTGAAGTAGTTTTATTCTGTGTGGGAAAATGTATTACAACATATTGATATTGGAGTATTCCCTTGAGGTAACTTTGAATTTCGTGGCTGGGAAGGACATGGTGGAAGCAATGCTCGGCAACAATGGCATGTTGGAGTACAACAAAATTGACATTCCAAACCTAGTAGTATCGGAAGCACAACAATTAGCCCAATGGAAGAAGAATACCGCAAAATCTAGGAGGATCATCCTGAAGGGTGTGAGGGACCACAAAATCTCGAATTTACATGGAAATGAGACTCCCTTTTCTATGTGGAAGACCCTCACTGAGCTATTAAAAAATGGTAGTGATGCCAAGAAATTTGAATTAAGGGACAAGCTCAGAATCATCTTCATGCAGAGAGGAGAAACCATTCCATATTACCTCTCCATGTTCATTCAATGTCAAGATGAGCTTGGAGGAGTTGAAGAAAATATTCCCTCTGTAGAACTAGTGAGCCTAGCTCTCGTAGGCCTTCCAAAATCCTATCATAGATATCAAGACTATGTAAATGGAAGGGACAAATTACCAAATTGGGAGAGATTGTGGTTGTATTTGATGCACGAATAAATTCTGTGAAACACTAGAGATGGAGTAACATCCAAATATGAGGAGGAAGATAAATTTTCCTTGGTTGGGAAGGGAAATAAGGCCTAAAGAAAACCAAATACCAACCAAAACAATTGCAAGAAGAAGGACTTGAGAAAGATAAAATGTTTTCGTTGTGATGAATTCATGCATTATGCAACAAAGTGTCCACACAAGAATTCTAACAGGAAGACTTCAAGAGAATAAGGAGGTGAGGCACTTGACTCACAATTAGAATTAGACTTCACTCTTATTGCATGCATGGCAAGCATTGTAAGGGCAAGTGTGTGGTAACTATATCCAGGTGGCTCATTCCATATGACAAGATGAAAATAATTATTTAATAGACTAGAGGATAAGGATCTCCAAATTCATGTAAAAATTGTGTATGATGGGTAGTATAATACCAAAGGAATTGGTATCATAGCCTTTAAGAGGGAATCAAACTCCCATTTTCATATGAAAGATGTCATGTATGTACCTGGGATGAAGAAGAACCTGATATATGCAGTTTTATTGGAGGATCATGGCTATGATATTGTTTTCAATAAAGGGAAAGCCTTTCTGAGACATGTAGCTACCGAGCAGGTGAAATAGATCGGAGTTTGAGTAAAGAATCTCTACAAACTTGAGGTGGAAGCTTGCATTACACTATGTAGAAAGGAAAAAAATGTGCAGTGTGGAGATGTTGGAGAACTCTAACAAAGGCGCATGGGACACTTACACCATGGAGCCTTACAAATCATGCAGCATATTACCACCGCTCTCCCAAAATGCACGCTTGACCAACATGATGTATCCAAGGGATACACATTGGGGAAATATGTCAAATCCACCTTCTAGTGTCGAGATAGAAGAGCTACAGAAATCTTGAAGCGAGTCCACTTTGATGTATTTGGACCATTTTCTATAGCCTCTACAACAAAACATAGGTATTATGTGATTTTGGTTGATGTATTTTCTAGAAAATGATGGACATGAAGTCTTCTCAAAAAATTTTGATTCCAAAGCATTGGTTGAAAAGGAGATTAGCCAGATTTTGAAATACCTAAGAAGTGATAATGGAAGATAATATGTATCTAATACCTTCAAGGAGTTTTGTGCCAAAGAGGGTATTAGAAGAGAAATGATAGCACCCCATAATCCACAACAAAATGGGGTGGCTAAAAGGAAGAACAAAATCATAGTGGGAGCAGCAAGAGCCATGAAGCATGATCAAGAACTTCCATTACGCCTATGGGAAGAAGCATGAAAAACCACAGTTTATTTGCAGAATAGGAGCCCTCATAGAATACTTGGCATGATCACACTTGAAGAAGATTTCTCTGTGAGAAAGCCAAATGTATCTCATTTCATAAATTTTTTACCTATTGTGTATTGTCATGTCTCTAAGGATAATAGGAAGAAACTTGAGCCTACAAGTAAGATGTGATTCTTTGTAGGATACAGAGAGACCACACATGATTACCGAGTGTATTTTCCCTCACTCAGGGTGACAGTAGTGAGGAGATATGTCAAATTTGATAATGATAAGGATATGATATGCTCTCTAGAGCAAGAGTTGAATACTCACTAGAGGAGGAGCTTATAGCTCCAAAGGAGGAGCCTCATGTAGAGCTTAAAGAGGTTGTGGAGCAACCACCTGTAGAGGAAAAGACAAGAGGTTGAGTGGAGGAACCCACTCAACTAGAATCCTCCAGAGAGGGGAGGAAGAGAACCAAAGAAGCTCACAGATTGGTACAAGTTGAATGGGAACATGGGGGAGGTCTTACATCTTAGCATAGGTAGAGAAGGTCACAAAAAATTACACTGTGTTATGGCTCTCATGACAAAGCTGATTGAGTTGGAGCCTTCTTTATTTTAGGAAACAGTTTCTCAACTAGTGTGGGTTGCTGCCATGGTGGAGGAGTATGACTCCATCATGAATAAAAGTGTACAGGAGGTGGTGTCAAGACTAATGAACAAGTTAGTGGTTGGTTCTAGATGGATCTACAAAGTGAAGCATGCAGTTGATGGGAGAATCAAGAAGTACAAGGATAGATTTGTGGCCAAAGTCTTCCCTCGGGTAGAGGGAGTGGACTATGAGGAAAAAATTTCACCAGTGGAAATATATTCCTTAATCATACCCATTCTAGCATTAACTATGCAAATGGGGTGGAAGATCCATTATATGGATTTGAAGACCGCCTTTCTCAATGGTGTTGTTGAGGAATAAATTTACATAGAGAAGCCAAAAGGATTTGAGACATATGATAAAGAGACACATGTGTGTAGACTCAAGAGAGCTTGGTATAGTCTCAAGTAGGTGCCCCAAACATGGTACACTCGAATCAACACATATCTCAGTGGATTAGGATTCACCAAAAGTGAAGCAGATGCCAATATCTATCACATTGTGGTAGATGGAAAGTTGCTTATCTTGGTTTTGTATGTTGATGACTTGATACTTACAGGGGATTAGAATTTGATTTGCTCTTGCAAGGAGGACCTTACAAGAGAATTTAAGATGAAAGACATGGGCTTGATGCATTACTTCCTTGGGCTAGAAGTATGACAAGGTGATGGTGAGTTGTTTGTGAGTTATGGGAAGTATGCCTCTAAAATACTTCATAGATTTCACATGGAGAGATACAAGCATGTGGACAAACCTCTAGCTAAAAACTAGAGGAAGGAGAGTATTTCTTTAGGAGAGGAAGTATATGTTACCATCTACAAAAAACTTGTGGGATCCTTGATGTATCTATTGAACATAAGGTCTAACATAGGATATGCAAATAATCAGTTAGTCAAGTCATGGTGAATCCTTCCAAGTTGTATTATAAGGAAACAAATCATGTGTTGAGGTACCTTAGAGGAACAACTGAGTATGTTTTATGGTGCAAGAGGATAGAGGGATTGAAGCTTCAAGGCTTCACTGATGCAAATTGGGCAGGTAGTACATTAGACAGGAAAAGTTCTTTAGGCGTTATCTTCATTACTAGGTCTAAGACTATTTCCTAGTGTAGCAGGAAACAAAGGTTTGTGGAGCTCATCTCAACATAGGTTGAATACATGGTTGCAAGCCAAGAAACATGTGAGTCCATATGGATGAGGAAAATACTTTTGGATGTTTTCAGTGAGGATATGGATCCAACAATGATTTATTGTGATAATTAGAGTTGTATTAATCTCTCTCAAAATCCAGTATTTCATGACAGGTCCAAGGACATTGATATCAAGTACAATCACTCGGAGGATTATGTGTAGAGGAGAATTATGATACTACAGTACATTCCAATTGAGGAGCAAGATATAGATATCTTGACAAAGGCATTTTCAAGAGCCAAATTTGAATTCCACAGGTGCAAGGTAGGTGAGGTTCAAAATTGCTTTCTTGCTAAGAGGGAGTGTTAGAAATTGTAGCAAGAAAAGCTAAATTTGACTTGTGCCTTAGTCAAATTTATTACTTTGATTTTACACATCAACAAGCTGACTTGGATTACAATTAACTTGCACGACATGGAATTTCCTACTAGTTTACTCAGTAAATTCGATTTATAGGCTAGAAGTAGAGTTGTGCATATAGTGATTGCTAGAATGTAGCAATCTAGTTCAGTTTTATTCAATTTGACTCAGTTAACTAAGCTCAAGTAACTAGTTGAGTCAGTTGATGGGTCAATTGAGTAGTATAATTATTGTTAACTTAGTGATCTCTTAGTTAAACTAGTCAATCAACTAAAAATAACCCATACATGCATGGAAATTGAATTTCCTAGTTGGAGTGGAGAAAAAGGCACATTGTAATTATCAATTGTGTATTGATTGAGTGTATAGGCTTCGTGGTTAAGCAGGTGAATCATTCCTTGGGAATTTCACAAGAAAGTAGGAGGAAATTACTGTATTTGAGGAGCTAATTTCCTCAGGAATTGTGCAAGGAAATAGGAGCAAGTTGAGGCATTGAATTGGCTAAGTGTTTTCCAAAGTAGGACAATGAGTAGCAGAACAAGCTTACATTGGAAGGTGTGATTCAAGATTGAAGCAAGACACTGTAATAGTTTATCATTCTCATTTGATTAATGAAAAGTAGTGGAGGAGTTTTTCACAGTTGGGTTCCCTTGTAAATCATTGTGTTCTTGTGGTGTTTTAATGGTTGCATGTGTTTCTAAATTGTGATTTCCATTTTGCGAAATAGTAGAGGAAATTTGTAATTTATTGATTTCATTTCAATTTCATCAATAGTAGAAAATTTTTATTAATTTCTACATACATCAAGGAGACCCCCTTGGTTAATGGATTTCCAGCATCATCAATAGAATATTATGAAATTTAAATATATCAAACAAGATGATATAGGAAACATGACTTTAGGATGTTCAAAAAATGTGCGCAAGGATATAATAAAAGCAATAACAATAATTAAATCACAAGAAGATCTATCCCAACAATAATGAGCATCGAAGGTATGTAATCATGGGATTTTTTATGTGTAAATAAATAGTTTTATTGTATGAAATACTCATTTTTAATTTTTGGTTTTATAGGGAAAAATATGGAACCCATTCAACTGAGATAAGATAGATGACATACAAAAAAAGGGTTGATTATAAAATTTCTTATGAGTAATTTCATTTTTCTTACTTAGAATTTAATAATTGTTGTGATTTTTATGAATGTACAAGCATCTATGGTTATTTTCTACCAAGTGATAACATATAAAGAAGATCCATTTGAACATTTGGTTGACACAAGATTACATACATCTTATGAGTATGTGTTAGAATGTTAAGAATTAAATAGACAATTTGTAAATAGCTATGGTGTTTTACATCCCCTATTTTATCAACATTAGAACCACAACAAACCTTTAGTTATATTTATATTTTTTCATGGCATATAATTTAACTCATGGGAAACTAAGTAGGGAGTGGAGCAACTAGAAAATATGTTGAGAGATGACATGACGTATGACTTTGAAGTAATGTGTATAATTTATGAAGCACTCATTATTATGGCATGCTTATTGATTTACACAATCATGTACATTATACTATAAATGTAGATATATCCATTACTCTTTATTTTTATGTTTGTACATGAAATATGAAAAGGAGAAAAATAAAAGTTAATTAATAAAACATTACAAATAACCCAAGTACAATATCCCTTGCAAGTGACGATGATATGAGGTATGAAAATAGTTTCAGTAATGACAATAGTTTGAGTGATTATATATGATTAATATAACTAAATATTACATGCGTTGTGTTTTGGAATGTTTAACTATAATAATAATACATTTTTTTTTGTTTAATATGAACATATTGTATCCCTCAATTAGGTGTCTTCTAGCATGATGGGACATTAGGTGAGGGCCAATGATCACTCTCGAATGTTTGGAATCACGATTGTCGTTAGACCAAAACCCGCAAATGTTAGTCAATGATCACATCGCCAAAGACAAGGATCCATAAGAGGTAGTTAGTCCATGTGACGAAACACACAGGGAGTGTTACGCAGTAATTTGTCACCGTTGGTCACCGTCCTTGTTACCCTTGCTTTCGCACACTAGGGGGCACATTTATGGACCTGTGACCAGTGACACAACTTAAAAACACTTGCATTGGATTCTCCTAAGTATGAACTTCAAAATCCCTGAAGACACCTTTCGCAGATTAGCCCTAAAAAGTGCCCCTTTTCCATTAGCACGGGTCCACAGTGTCTTACCCACGCCAATGGCTCAGTTCCTCCAAAGAGGGTGCGTCCATGGACGCTCTGTCATAGAGCAAAGCCCGTGCCACCCAAATTTGGTTATGATTTTTAGCCAGCGCGCACTGAAGTGTTTTTTCCTTCATTGCTCATGCAGTTCTCTGGGGAAAAATCTCATGGAAGTGGTCGAGTGTCATCT